>APFE030007247.1:18204-52015 GCA_000404065.3 Pinus taeda | reverse complement strand
ACAGAGGATATTACAGCGGCTTTGCTGTAGGTTGTGTCTCTTCATTTTGCTGGATAATAGAAAGGGAGGACTGGCTGTTCGAGGTGGACGTAGCCCAAACTGGGTGAACCACGTATATCTGTGTCTCTCTTGTTTTGTGCGTTTTCTGTGTTTATATTTCTGCAATATTTTATGTGTTCCATTGCTCCGTAATATATATAATATTCTAACATGTAGTAAGGAGAGCAAGTCTTCCATATCCTTGGAATGAGGTAAGCTACCAATTGATCAAATACATTTCATGTGAGGGTAGGTATAGTGTGGTCTATGGCTATCATTTTAGGCTTCTTCAAGAATTGAGATTTGGAGCAAAAAAACCTTCTCACCACAGGCTCAACATACCATACTTCCTGCTGCAATCACTAATAGACTCAAGCATCAAAGTTTAAGAGGGAAATTCCCAACAGTTAGCTCACCATGGGTTAATTAGAATCCTTATAGAAGATGCCCTCCAAAACCTTAGAATTCCTATACAATGGTCAGTTTTTAGAGACATGCAGGCAGAGGAAGACATCAAAGCTCTCACATATGATGTTATTCCTACTGTCAGTGAAGAGGAAGAGGAAGAGGAAGAGATTGAAGCAGAGGAAGAAGAAGTAGAGCAGGAAGAAGAAGAAACAGCAAGAGATGAAGATGAGATGGATGAAGAAGAAGAAGAGATGGATGAAGAAGAAGATGAAACAAAATAAAATGAGGAAGATGAAGAAGAATAGGAGAAAGAGAAGGAGGATGATGAAGAAATAGAGGAGGATGTTAAGGAGGAAACTAATAAAGATGATGAGGATCTACAAGAGGAAGAAGAAAGGAAATACATAGGTGAAGAAAGAAATGGAAAAGAGGGGGGCATAAAACAAGGAGGAGTCACCTAGGGTATCTCTAGAAATCACTGAGAGAGAGGCGGTAGCTGCCCTCACTGCTCTTAGCACCCCCATCAAGAAAAAAGGCAAAAGATAGAGGCAAACCCCCTTATATTTCAAGACAAGGAAAAGCACAAGAATAAGGCAGGGGAAACCCCAAACACCAACCAAAATTCCCATTGTGATTGAAGACTCACCTAAAAAAAAGGAGAAAATGCCTTCCCCTGAATCTCCTATCACCTATGTGAGAATTATTATGACTAGATCAACATCCTCCAAGGGAAAAACAATCCTACAACATACACAACAGAATCTACAAGAAGCAGAATCAGTCCTACAAGATACTCTGCTGAACCTACAGGAGACACAAAAATTGGAAAGGGAGGTAGGTCAACAACAAGGAACTAAAGAATAGGACCTAGAGTCAAAAGAACCTAGCCCCCAACCTAACCTTGACTCCTACTATAGGTTTATTGAAGGAGGCAGGGTCATACCTCAAAAATTTGTTATTCCACTATTCTTCGAGCTTGAGAAGGAGAGGGCCAGGACTCACTGATGGATGCAGATCACCAATTCCAAGGGGGTGGAAGACATTGGGTACATGGAGGAGAAGCTCAAGGAGATGGGCAAATAGCTAAGTAGCTTGAGAGACAGAGAGGCCATAATGAAAAATAAGCTAGAAACAAAAAATGCATGGTTGAGAGGACAACTGCAAGAAAGAGAGAATCAATTGGCATGTATGGCCAGTCTCTCTTTGGAAGAAATATAGTGTAGGATGCTAGCTAAATATTATGCCCTATACCTCAAGTAACAGTGGCTGCATTTCCAGATCAAGACCCTAGCATAGAGAGGCAGCATGCCGTTTCAGGACTACAGCCAGTTCATTGATCTTTGTGATCATAACACACTAGAAGATAGGGCAAAGATGATTGAGTTTTATTTTCAAAACATGGCCTTAACATACATGAATGTATGGGACCCTAATGCCAAGCTAGGATATTTATAGTTGATGGCTTTGGCATCATGGATGAACCATGAGGAATCAAGGGCTGCATATATGAAGAAGATATTGGTAAGAGAGAAAATTGAACCTCTTATGATTAGATCTGAATAGTCAGATCCTATGGCCCTCATTAGTACCCATAATTTGATTGAAAATGATCCTCATCTTCCACCTAAATATCTTGCTGCCCAAGAGCAAGCAATTTCACATTTTGAGGACATGTTCAAGCTGTTAGGGGATGATAGCATACATGATTTCTCGAGGAGATGGAACACATTTCCATACAACTTAAAGATAAGAGAGTACCACTCTCCTCAAAGATTGAGAGAAGCACTAAACAGGACACCCATGTACAAGCAATGTATGCAAAGGTTGAAAGTCAATTGGAGTGGCCTGAAACTCAGTCCACCACTACTCTTAGGAATGCTAGAAGGAAGGAAGGAAGAAGAAGAGAAAAGGCAGTGGGAGGAGGTAGAAAGGAAAGAAGGCTTGTATGAACAAGAAGAGGAAACCACAATAGAGGCATGAGATGTGAGGGAGGCCAATAGAGCTATGAAGGATATGGATATTGATTGAGTTTCTCAGAGGATGAGAAACACTTTCAGTAGGGGGGTGATGATGAGCCTCATCATTGGGTAATTATATGGGCCTTAATTCACCTCCTATCTTATTCAAACCAACTTTTCTCACAACTTATTATATGTTTTTTATTATAATTTGTTTATGAGATGAGTTAGAGTTGGATATTATGCCTAGTGGACTAATATGCATTAAATGCAGGATTGAAGGAGAAAATCAAGGAATTTTTGCAAATACTAAGGTTAAAATTTGAATGGGACAAGGGAGAGGGATTGTAGGAGGTAAATCCTCCTCATTTACTTACCCACCATTCAAATATTCCTCCATCCATCACACCAACTCGGAGTGCAAGAAACCAAGCCATGATGATTAGAAGGTAGTCGAGCAAGTGAGAGACAAAGAGCTAGTTTATCTCGAGTTCAGAAGTCGAGCCTCCTTGATTTTAAGGAAGTCATTGGGGACTTCAGTTGTATAAGTAGAGAGGCCTAGAGCCTCATTAGGATTCAAATTTTGGTGGTAAATCTCTAAGATATTTTCAAGCTCCAGACTTGTGAAAGTTTTATTGATGTAATTTTTTGTTTTGGTAATAAGAATGAATTTTGTTTTGAGCCAGCACTAAGTTAACTTAGAGAGCTGAAGCTCTTGGGTTAGGGCCCAACCCTAGTAGACAAGGCTCCTCTTTCTTTTGTCTGTATGTTTAGATTAGTCTCATAGCTTCATTGTTAATTTGCTTTTAGATGTGTTTCCATTGCAAGTAGTGTAGATGGGATTGGTTGTTTATTAGTTTGCTTCCATTTGTGCCTTACTTTAGTAGCAGGTTAGTAGGGATAAAAGGAGTACCACAAGGTTGTTAGTGGGTCTCTTGTTCTCATTTCCTCCCTTTGGGATCATGATTTCAGGAAGGGACCCTTATGCAGCCCCAAAAAAACAGATTTATGTTTCTTGCATAAGCTTTAGAGGTTACTGTATTTAAGTTAGCATTTGATCAATTTTGCAAAGTAGGGTTTCATTGCCATCTCTTCTACCTTCACTCTTGTAGTAGATATCATCCATGCTTTCATTCCTTTCAGCAACTTTCCTCATGCATAATGTAGGCAGTTAGTTCCTTACTTGTGCTTTTCTAGCTTATGAGAATGCTTCTTGTTTGCATAGCTTTGGGGGAATTATACATGTTTTATGCAAAGCAGGTGCTTCAGGAGGAGAAAAAGACTTCATAGCCAGCAACCAACTTCCACTCCATCTACCATAGTCATTCCTTGTTTTCACCATCACCTTCACTAGTTTTCATAACTTTTCATAGAAATTCTTCCAAGCACATTAAGTGAACCCAACCATCTTCTATCTTTGCTGTTGATTTCTAGGTGATCATAGACCTTCCCTCACTTCATTCCACCCATCTACCACCTTCCCTAAGCCTTCCATCACCTCCAACACCTTCCATTTTTCTCTCGGCTGCATCCTGTAGGTTTACAGGGAATCCTGTAGGTTTTCTTGAAATGGTCTGTTTTGAGGCCGAATTGAGGGAGAACCTCAAGGAAGTCACCAAAAGCCTCCCGAGGGTCTCCCATACCATCCAACCATCTCCTAACCCTTCTAGCCATCCTCCAACATCCTTAATTCACTTGTCACATCACCAAAAGAAATTAGTTTGCATACTTAATTTTGCATGAAAAGACAAAACATATCTATTTTAGTCCCTTTATTTGCACATTAGTGATGTTTGATGCTTCTTACTTCCATGCTTAGATAGTAGCATTTGGTTCATGATAATTTAGCATTATTGTAAAGCATAGTTTCTTGGCAGTTAATTAGGAAATGGTGTGACTTAGCATTGAATTTCGGTCTTTTCCATTATTGTAGTAGAGTAGCTCTGCCTTAGAGAAGATTACCCTTTCTTCCATCAAGAAACCAAGCTTCTTCTAACTCCATAGAATTATGGCTTGAAAACCCTAGTGGTCTCTCGCCAGCTGAACTGTGACAAAAGGCAGAACCATCACTGTTACTTGTGTATATAGCACTGTCACCTCCAAGTTTGTACGAACCTCGGGTTGATAAAGTAAAGCAGGTAGCCCAGGAGTTGCAACATTCTTGCTATAATACTGGCACTCATCACAAAGCAATGTTAACCATTTTTGGATAGTCTAATGCCTAGTAAAAGAGTATGTTTATAAGCTTTATTGGACAACGATTATGTCCATAGATACAATTGAGTGTTGGGATGGAAATGAGGACTTCATTGCTATGGGGAGCAGTGTTATGGGAAGCACTAGTTATCAAGGCATCATGGATGTAGTCCCAAGAATCACTAAGTTACTAAGTCAAAGGTGACAGACCTAAACTTAGGATGAAAGGGTTGAACCCGTAAAGAAATATCGAGAGTCACATAATATCACGTAGGGAACAAGAGCACGAGAAGGGAAAAGTCCCCATCTTATGCTGCGAAATATTCACGTCACACATGCTGGTATGAACAAGTGGTGGCAGTGAAAGGAGGAGCAATAGAGAGAAGGCAAGGGATGAGAAGTTATGCATCACTCATCACCAAATTCTCTATCGCACTATAGAGGCGTGCTAGAGGCTTATCTTGAGTAAGGGGATGACACTATTTAACAAAATGCATTAGGTGCACCAGGAATTTGTCCCTATCGAAATATGGGGGTGTTGTTAGCCTAGGCTTAGAAAAGTTGAACAAACTACATCATTAAAGCACATCATGAACATACAAAAGAATACAAAAATATAAATAAGATATTGGGAAGGAATTCCAACCAACATTATATTAAAATTTGGGTATATTTATACATGGTTGAGATAGTTGGAGTGGTTATACCCACTCTCAACTAACCTTCATTTACTTTTTCTTACATATTTACTGAGGGTTATTATCATTTACACAATACATAATATATGATAGCAACATAGGTCTAAATACCCTTAAAACATCTTCCTTGCCCTTAATTCCTTGCTCATCCCGAGCAAGGATGAAACAAAGTCTCGGATCACTACTTGATGTCGAAGTATCCTTACTATACATCAACCATGCGTATCGGTCTGCATAAGTAACTCATCTGCAACAACTACCAACTGGATAGGAAGATGCACATGTACAAGGTTTACTACCATTTTTTCATGTTCGATGGTTGCTTCGTGCAGATTTCCACTGTTCACATTCTCTGTAGTCTTGTCAACCATATAGACTACTATTCCAACCAAGAACTATTGGGCATGTTGGAATTATGATACAGGTGTTGTCCTTGATGGAAACTCACCCATGTCAGTTCAGATTTGATAAAGGGAAACTCACATTGTAACAAGTTAATTCAGAGGTAACAGGGCAATGGTACAGAAGAACATGAAGCTAGAACAAAGGACTACAGATCAGAATCAACAAGTTGAAGAAAAAGGATGTTTCAAGTCAGTTTAAGTTGTATACGCAGGTTCACCTTATCCAAGTAGCGTATACATGTGGGTTCACAGAAAAAATAAAAAATGGCATATACATATGCATGCACTTTCACAAGAGGAAAAGCGCATATGGGTTGGAAAATCAAGGAAATTTAAGATTAAAGAATACCAAGGGTCAATACCATGGTATTAGCCCACAATATTGAGCGGAGTAATGGTTATTTGATCCCATCCAAGAATACCACAGGTTCTAACTGTTGTTTTGGTCTGAGGTATTGAGAAAGGCCAAAAACTATATAAGGAGGATAAGGTCAAAGGGTTAGGTGTGCAAGTGAAAGGGTTTCTCAGAAATACTTCTATTTGAAGTATATTTTATGTTGTAGGCGCTATTATTATGATATGGTTTGAAATATTTTGTGCACCTAGATACAATGTTGGATTAGGATCATGAGACCTGAAATGACTTATCATTGTATGATATGATATTGGTTGGGTTACATCTGATTGCCTACGCATGTTTTATTATTTAAATATCATGATCTAGGTATGTATGAAGTTTGGAATAACAACAAAGTTGTAAGTTAATATTTCCAGATCTATATGTTGTTTTGCCTTGGTAAAGGCGCGTATAAACACAGGTCTGACTCTTCCAAGTAGCATATGCAAAAGAAAATCCTGTTGTTCAGAAATGATTGATCTATCTGACTAGTGTTGATGTTTTACTGCCATCTGTCAATGATGTCTTCATAGATCTGAAAGTAGAACGAAATGCATAAGAAGATTGAGTCTGATTGATTTATTGACTAAGAGAGAAGGGTAATATTTTCTACTATCTATTTATACCTCTGTAATTTGATAGTAGACCCTCAGAAGTTATTGGCTGGTACAGTTTTGATTAAGAAGTTTTTATGTTTCAGTAATTTTGGAGGTATACGTAGGTTTGATTAAAGAAAGTAGCGTATACACATAGGTTGGCTTCACTGAAGTATCGTATGCATGATGACATATGATTTTTGAGGTTGCAACTGATTCTGGTTGATGATACAGGTTTTAGGGTTCAACATAGTGTTCTGGTGATATTGATATGACTGTCCAGATTGACTGATTGTTGGTAGATGTAGTTATTGCAGTGGTGATTAATTGTGTGCTTATGTACCAGGAGTATCCAGTCTGAAAATTTATGAAATGTGGTCCCTGGAGGAAGAAACAAGGTTGTAACCTTCTGTAGAGCAGTGCCTATGTATTGGTAAACATATCGGCTAGTACAAGAGCTAGGGAGTTGTAGCTCCCTTCTAGTCGAAGCTGGAAAAAGAGAGAAGGTTGTAGCCTTATGCAGGTGGGTGCCTGCATACTGGTATGAGTCTGCACCAGTCCAAGATTGTAAACAAGTTTTCTTTATATTAAAAAGAAGACAGAGACGATAGTAGCAGGTGGTTTTTCTCCCACATTGGGTTTCCACCTTAAATCTTGGTGTTCATGTGTGTTACTTATGTGTGATGGTTTATTATGTTATTATTGCTCATAGTCACTATTTAATAAAGTACTAATGCACTGATTGAGGATCAACACATGATGAATTAATTGAATCATAAGTTCTCTAGGTATACGCTAGTTTCCTTAATAACAGTTGCATGCACACGTGAGTTCACTTCATTGAAGTAGCGTATATAAATCTAATTGTGAAATGAAAATTTATTGAATTGTAAATACTGATTCACCCCTCCTTGTAGTATTATTTGCAACAATTGGTATCAGAGGATGTCCTTCAGAATAAGCTTGATTACTTGAAGGGAGATCTCTTAAGATGAACAATCCCAAAGGCATGGGATCTATCAGACCACCAATATTCAACGAAAACAACGTAATATATTGGAAGATACGAACCAGGACCTATCTTTAGTCGCTTGGAGCTGATGTTTGGGAAATTGTGGAAGGAGGATACCAATTTCCAACAACCATACCTACAGATACAATAGGCAAGAAGTTATACGAAACCAATGCCAAAGTTGTCAATGCTTTATTGGGAAGTTTGTCAGAATCAGAATTCGTCAAAGTCATGTAGCTCAAGACAGCCAAATAAATATGGGATAAAATCATTGAGAGATACGAAGGAGACTCCCATGTAAAACATGCTAAGCTCCAAAGTCTCAAAATAAAGTATGAAACTCTCAAAATTCATAGTGATGAAAGTGTTGCTAGTTATTTTTTACGAGTAGATGAGATTGTAAATTCTATGAAGAATTTGGGTGAAGAAATAAAGGAGGCTACTTTGGTAGAGAAAATTTTGAGATCTTTGTCTTCTCAATTTGAGTCAAAAGTATCTGCCATAGAAGAAAAGCAAGATCTTCAATCTATTAATGTTGTTCAACTTCATGGAATTTTAACTACCTTTGAAATGAGGAAAGGAGGTCCATCAAATATTAGAGAAGTCGCTTTCAAAGCTTCAACAAAGGGAAAATAAAAGGAATATATCAATGAATCATGATATTTTTCAGAAGAAGATGAGGTAAACTTTGTGAAGAAGCTTCAACGAGGTTTCGGAAGATTCAGAGGTGAGATTCCATTCAAATGCTTTGCTTGTGGTAGAGTTGGCCATTATGATGCAAAATGTCCTTATAAAGATAATCATGAAAAAGGAAAGGAGTCCGCAAAAGGCAATAAAAACAATTTGTTAATAGAAGAAGTTACTATACTCATGAAGATAGTGATGGATTATCTAATAGTGATGAAGATGAAAATGAACAAGATTATAAACTACTCATGGCTTATGACAATGATGATTTTATGGATGCCTTAGAAGAGGAATATTTTCTTGAAGTAATCACCAAACTAAAAATCTATTTGGAAGAAAAGAATATGATCATAGACACTTTGACACATCACCTCACTGAAAGAGAAAAGCATAATGAGAAATTAGAATGTGAAGTAGTGGGTATAAGAAAAGAAATTGAGAAGACAAAATCTCTTAATCTTATATTTTCTAAAGGATTAGAAACTTTAAATGAAATCATCAAGGTTCAACGTTCTCTTCTTATAAAGACCTATCTTGGATATACTGAATGTTGGCTTGATGGGCCCTGACCCAGGCTCAACGTTAATTAGCTAAGAAAATCCCTACACTACTGGCCCTTTCGACAGCAATCCGTGGAGTGTGGATTGAAGTCTCACCTGAAGCAGTATGGGGGGATGCAGGAAACAAGTTTCCGCACCCAGAGATGGTAGTGATATCATTTTATACCCTAAACCTTCCTTCATGTAGGTCGATAAGCCTTTTATGGCTTATCGATATACTTCTCTTATTCGTCCTTCAGACCTAGACGAAGGTCTACGATCGCCCTTCACGTACCCTAGATAGGTGAATTAGGCACTTACGCACTACTATAATTACTCTCTACTTCTGTTTTTACCCAGATTAACTTAAGTATTAAATAACTTCACATGCGTTAAGATGATCTTTGTGTAAAAAAATATTCTTTCTTGTGTTCATATAACAAAGAAAAACATATGGATTCATGCATCAATACAACACTAAAACATAAACTCAGTATTCATCATAACATAATCATATGCAGAAGTAAAACAGTTCATACACAGATAATCCATAATAATTCTCTTTATTGATATGTAGATCCTCTTTACAGACTCCAACTTCCCTATGCACACAGTTGCAGGGGTCTGCACACTCAGCTATGGACTTATACCCTAGGCCTCTGTGCACACAGCTGCAAAGCCTCTTTCCTATGCTAAGACTCTTCACCCTTAGCTCTCACAGACCCATTACATAAAAGATAACAAGACTCAACTGAACTCAACTAAACTTAAAACTGCCTTAGACTCTTCTAAGACTTCCCTTTTTATACAATCCCATGGTCCACAGACCATGGGTGGATCTCTTAAAGCCGACACAAGTTACATAAACTAAGGGCGGAAAACCTTATTTACTCTTTACATCCTTGCGCTCCACATCCACAAAATGAAGAGACTTTACCTTCCTATACAAAAAATTGGATTTTTTCCCCAAAACTTGGGCTTTTAACCCCAAAATTGACCTTAGGGGACCTGTTTCCAATAGGCCTCCAACATAAATATGGTGACTCGCCCTCGAGTCACTCTGCTGGAACAAAGATCTTGTCATGAAGACCTCCCAACTCCACCTGGACCACTGCAACTTCAGTGCCACACTGTGTCGTCGCCTGCTTAACATGTTCCATCAACTACTCTATTGCTGGTCTTATGCTATTTGCCATGATTTGCTATTCTGTTTCCTACAGGTTCGCCAGCTTTCCTTCAATGGTGGTCATGAGCACATAGGTTTCATCTAGCCACAACCCCAATCTGGCCTTTAGTACCGCCTCCCTGTGTTGTGCTACGTCCACCTGTTCCTTTAGTGCCTTTGCTTCCTGCAGCTTTGCCAACCTCTGTGTAATGGCGACGGTGCACATCGTCACTCTAACCTCGTCGTACCTCTGCTACAATTCCCTCACCTTAGTTTCTAATCTGTGCAAGTTGGGATCTTCCTACAGAATGGTAACTACTTCGGGCAATTGTTCAAAGAGCGTAGTGCAATCCTTCACTGCGACATCTACTATTGCAACTGCGGCCTTGATAGCGACCTCACACTGCTCTTTGACCTCTGGTGGAGTCGAAGGCTGGGCCCTCAACTCAAGCTCTGTGATCCTAAGGTTCAGCTCAAACTGAAGCTTAGCCAACTCTATCTTGGCATTGCTCATACTGATAGTGAGTTTCCGAATTCTGGCGTTGACCAACGCATCTTCTGGGATATGCAGCTCCAAAATGGTTCTGTATGCTTCCACTACCACGGTTGTGGTGCACTCATTCTTCTCCTGAATCTTCTTAAGGATATCAATCACGAAAGTCTTCTCTACAAACATCTGGGAATTGTTGACCTTTTGTTCGCTGATCACATTTAGCGTGCGCTATTCTTGGGCCCGAAGTTCTGCGATCACGCCGTCTTACAAGGTGTGAACGGCTTCACTTGGAAGCGTGACCAAGTTCAACCCAACATTCTACTATAGGGATAATGGCTTGTGGTTATATAACCATAAAACAAGGAGTCTTATCACAAGCTAGCTTGTTCAACTTTATTACAACCTGTGAATGGCATTTTCGTCATCTGGTCACCAAACTAGGACAATGAATTTTAAGTATCTTCAAAGAAAAAGAAAAAGTTTAACAAATTACCTCTAAAGATTACAACCATAAGTGGATGGGATACTGGTTCATCATTGGTTAAAAGGTAACCCTGTCGAGGCTATGGATGCCTGATGGCAGTAGTGGCTCTACCTGCGACAAAGCAAGTTCATCTAAAAAGATAAGCTTCAATAGCCCCCTACTTTATCTTTATAACTGATTAATGACTGATTCAGATAATGAATATTTTCATCTATAAAAGTTTGCAACTAAGTTATAATGCAATGAGTTTTTTTATTCAGAGTAATCTCATTTACCTAATATTTCAAGATAGTTTGTCTTTCCTAATTATTTTTTCTTTTGATTAAGTTTAAATTTCATAATATATATATTTTCAGAGATAACTAGTTCTTCCAGTTAATCGCCATTGTTGTGTCACTCAAAACCCCCATTATGATTAGATAAGTTAACTTAGCCAATAATGGGGATCTTTTAATTTGTAATTTAGAGTCCTTTTAGCAATTAAATAAGACAAAATATTCCTAAAAAACGAAAAAAATTATGTCATTCGAACCTAAGTCTTAAGTCTAAGGGCATTAAAAAATGACTTCAACGAAAATTTGTATAGACCTTTCACATATTGCATCTCGCTAATCGCAATAGGTCAAAACATCCTACCAAGGAAAAACACGATGCAATTTTCCCAACCTTAATGAATTAATGAAATGTATTCCATAACTTTAATAAAGAAAAACCCTCCGCGCATACAAATGTCAGACCTAGTCCCACCAACAAGACACGTTATCATTCCTTGTTGTTCAAACAACCTCGACCTTCCAATAACGCTATTCTCTGATATCGTGAAATACTCCATTGCAGTTTCCTCATCGCGATACTAATATCACATCGCATAATTCAAACCGTGCCTTGTGTTAAAAACTTTTGATGCGATAAACCCTACCATAAGTCTTTAACCACATATTTTAATGAATATTCAATCGCATATCAGCAAAGGGTTAATCTCGTAGATTAAAAGATATGCATCACAAAGAATCTTGCGAGGCAAAAAACCCGATGAAGTGCTGACCTGAATCATAGACCATGTGAATGCATGTTTTCCATTTATGATCAGTTATAACGGTATCTATGATTCTCAATAATGTAAATGATTTGATCATTACCATTTAGTGCTTCATGATTTTACATTAATCGTCAATTTTTATACTATTTTGTCATTCTTGCCATAAATTTCGAGCTTTAAGTGTTTTCTCCTCATTCTCTACATTCTCTCTTTTGCAGGCTAGTCCCAATAAGCAGAACCCAGGCAAAATTTTGAGAGCTACTAAGAAAACCAAGAAACCTGTGGTTCCACCATAGCCTACTCCTCCTACTCTAGGAGTAACCGAGATGCCCCTGTTATTCAACGATACCACATGCACCACAAATTCAAGAAGTTCTTCTTGGGAAGCCATGTACAAAATATTTGAAGAGGAAGAACCTACAGTGGTTACAAGACAAGTCATAGTGGATGACTCAACATCAACTTTTGAAACCACTTGGGAAGACATTGCTAATTATCATCTCCATCGAATTGCTGCTCGACCAAAGATTCTACCCTACACTGATTTGGTCAAATGGGTCATCAACGAGGTGGAAATTGTAGATAGGACATTCCTAACCTTGAGGAAACATATGTTAATTGGGTCATTTAGAGCTGAGGACTTGAGAAAGATGTGACATCTACCAAAGCCACAAAAGATATATAATAAGAAGTTTCTTCAGAAGTTCACAACAAAAAACATAGTTGAATCAAAGCCAATAAGGCAATGGAGGCACGATCCAAACAAACATAAGCATGAGGATAAGGGTATGTATTATATAGCTTCCCTTTCTGGTCCTCATTGCCAAGTTACTGTTATGATATGTAGACTATTTGGATATCCCAATACACAGAAGTTTACAATTGAATGGGTCCCCGTGATTGATGTCTCCTTGGATGCCTATATTATGGATTGGGCCACTATCTTATCAAATAATTTAGCTTCCCAAATCCTAACCTACAGAAGCAATCATAATGTTTCCACAAGGATTGTGCCCCCTTTCTATAAGAGTGCATATATCATGGATGCAATTCGTTTTACCTTTGATTTCCATCCATGGGATGGAAATGGACCCTAGAAGACCCTACTCCTATCCACATTTATCATAATATCCTCTAGGAATCTAATTTCCAACCCCATTTTTACAAAATATGTCATGGAGTAATGTTTCCTTTATACCAAAATATTCTTTATGAAAGACCCCTTAGATTTTCTAGAGAAGCTAGCGATGATCTTACAACTATAGGAAGATGGTTGGGTGAGGAATCTTTCACTTATGTTAGAGTTTTTGGTAGCCTAGTTGCTCCACATGTTCTCCCACTTTATGTGCCTGACAATCTTTTAGCCCGAGAGGTTTCCTATCAAACTGTGGGCAATGGCCTAGCTAAATCCCTCAAGGAAGCCAAGAATTCCATCTAGCCATCATTCCCTGTTCACTATGGAGTATATACTTTAGAAAATTTCAAACATGCAACACTTGAGATTGAACACATACTATGCTTAAACTTTCCCACTGTCCCACCTCGTCAATATGATCCAAGCAAAGTAGCTAAAAAATTCACCACTGAGGTCAAAGTCAAATAGTTCCAAAATGAACTTGATGATTCTGATGACTTATTTGAAACGACTTGAGACTATTAGCAGGTGGAAAAGTTAGTTGAAGCTCGCCTAAATCTTCAAGAATTAAATAAGTTCAAGTAATATAGGAGTAAAATGTTGGAGAACCTCCCTCTTGAATTATTAAGGATTTCTCAACCAACCCTGCAGCTAGAGAAAATTTTGGCAGAATCTTCAAAGGGAAGTGATACTATACAGTGAAACAAGGAAAGTACAACATGAGCACAACACAATGATGAATCATAGTCTGCCAGTGATTTGGACAAAGTATGGAAATAATTCGACCAAATGATCAATACAAGATCATACGAGGAACAAATTTCAACTCCAAAAGAAACATTTAATACTCCTGAGATCACTAAGAGATCCCGCTCATTATTGGGTCTTCAGATAAAGTTGTTAACACTGATGACTTGGAAGTCATCCCGGTTCACCCTATGTCTAAAGTTGTGCTTAGAGTTGAAGAAATACCTCCCTCGATGTATATTTACATTCTGAAACATAGGGCTATCATGAGAAGACAGAAGAAGAGAAAGATAGTTGAGCAATCATAGCCACTAGTTCCTATATATATACCCCTCAATATTGTGTGGAAATATCCACAAATAAATCCTTCTGATGATTTAACCAAGCTATCGTATTTTGCAGGAGCATATGCTACATCCACTATCGATAAAGCTTTAGAAGTACAATAGTTAATCAAAGAAAAGGGTGACAGGATCCTACAGTTGGAACATGCATTACTAAATGCAAAACAAAGTATTGATGAAGGATGGCAAGAACAGGTAACCCAATTACAGAAAATATTTGATGAGATGAAGCTTCAACATGAAGCTGACATCAAAAGAAAAGATGATCAGTTACAACAACTCTAGCTTAGGATTGATCAACTGAAAGATAATCCTAAACTTGAAGATTTCAAAAAAGAAGTAGGAGAACTTAATACTCTCCTTGATCAACAATAGGCAGTATTTTTCCAAAAATTAACAACAATTAATGATCTATGTCAAACAAATGATTCACTGATGAATCAGTTGTCCGATCTGAGGACATACTTTGATGACATTGAAGAGAAAATTTCTAATTATATTACATGGTAGGACAATGAAAATGGAATAGTTGTAAATCCTCCAAGGATTGAGGATTCACAAAAATAAATCCTCTTTAGGGACTGGGATATGAAAATAAAGCAAGCTGAAGGGGCCATTTTTAGTGCGAGGGATATCACAAGCAACCATATTGAAACCATGCGCAAGAAAATTTCTGGTGCTAATCTAATTCGAGAATTCCCAGTTGATGTTTTGCCCAATGTCAATACATTGATGAAATACTGGCAAGATTGGTCCAGGTCAAAGGAAGATAACATTAAAAAGTTATCTAAGCTAAATTTTAAACATTATTGGCAATACTTGGTCAAACTGCATAGCCAATGGTTGATGTTACGGTGCCTAGCCAATACCACCTCTCATATGATCCCAGTGCTTTCTGATGTTGTGTATGCGGGACAGATGTGCCTAAAGCCAACTCATCCTCCTGAATTGAATCCCATGGTGGATATCTATGAACTAAGGCAGCAAATGGGAGAGCAAAAAGCTTCTCATTCCTGATGAATTGTTCAAACATACTCTATTTTTGTCCTTTTAAATTTATTTTAAGGATAGTTTGTTTAAACCTCCTCAACATTTCATGTATTTACTATTGTTACAGGTTGATTTCTAACTTATAAATACCCTTTCATGTCTTTTAGAAATGGGTTCTGAATTTTTGTAAAGAATACTTAAGAAAGTTGCACTACTCTACTTTTTCAATCATCTTAATAGAAAAGTTGAACCAAGACTGTTTTTCTCATGAGCTGAGCACTGATATATCAAGTACTTCTATATCTATGTTATTGTTGTGTTTATATCTTATTAATAGTCATATTTTCTAAATTTTTTTGCTATACATGAGCTTTGAATGCAGTTAATCACTTATTCACTATTGAAAGTGTAGAATTTTTATCTTTGAATGTATGCGGAAAACATCGAGATATTTTATGTGATATGCGTTAGCAATTAATTTGATTAACTATTTCATCAAATCAATTATCTTACTTGTATTTACTTCTTGAAATGTTGGATGATCTACATTATCTTGCATATTATATCATCTTTAAAATCACACATATAAAGACAAGTTAAGTCTCGGGATACAAATAGTTAGACACACACACACACACACACACACACACACACACACACATATACATATACATATACATATACATATACATATACATATACATATACATATACATATATAATATATATATATATATATATATATATATATATATGTATATATGTGTGTGTGTGTGTGTGTGTTGTGTGTGTGTGTGTTGTTGTCAAACTATTTGTATCCTAGGACTTAACTTGTCTTTATATGTGTGATTTTAAAGATGATCTAATATGCAAGATAATGTAGATCATCCAACATTTCAAGAAGTAAATACAAGTAAGATAATTGATTTGATTAAATAGTTAATCAAATTAATTGTTAACGCATATCACATAAAATATCTCGATGTTTTTCGCATACATTCAAAGATAAAAATTATGCACTTTCAATAGTGAATAAGTGTTTAACTACATTCAAAGCTCATGTATAGCAAAAAAATTTAGAAAATGTGACTATTAAAAGAAAGTGAAATAGATGTGATGAATAGAAATGAAAGAAGTGTATATGTATATCTATATGTATATGTATATCTAATATGTATATCTATATCTATATATATATATATATATATATATATATATATATATTATATATATATATATATATAATATATATACTTCTTTCATTTCTATTCATCACATCTATTTCACTTTCTTTATACCTCTCATTCCACTATATATTTTTAATGGGAAACCGGTCCCATTATCCCCATTCGAAGCCACTATTCCAAATGGAAAAGGAACGGTTTTCAAGTTCCCGGCTAGGTGGTTATCGCTGATGTTGAGGCAGCGACATTTCGAGCCTTCAACAGGTTCAAGGAAATACCATATTTCCTACATTTCTAAAAAGCTATCCTTAAGTGAAGCAGGGGATCTTCTTCATTTTTGGAGAATATAGTAATGTCATCTAGATAAATCACAATAAATCTATCCTTCTCATCTGCGAAAGCAATATCCATTTCTCTCTATAAAGTGGCCCCTGCATTCATAAGTTCAAAGGGAATATTTACATACATAAAGGTTCCCCAAGGTGTTGTGAAAGTTGTTTTATGTTGATCATTAGGATGCACCAAAATTTAGTTATATCCTGAAAATCCATCAAGCAAAGAAATTATGTTGGAACCAACTACTTTCTGTAAAGTATGATCCATTTTAGGTAGAGGGTAGTTATGTTTGAGTGATACTTTATTCAGATTCCTAAAATCTACACATAGTATTATTTCTCCTATCTATTTCCTTGTTGGCACTAGAATTGGCACCCAGTTTGAAAATCTTAAAGGCACAATAATTTTGGCATCAAAATTTTTTTTAACCTCTTTTTCTATCAAGGGTAATATAACTAGATTTACCCTCCTTAGTTTCTACTTGAAAGAATTTTTTTCCTCTTTGATGGGAATGGTATGTTGTATAACATTGGTATCATATGCCTTTAGGTCTTTATAAGCCCAAGCAAACACATTGAAATATTCTTTTATTAGATCAATGTAATTTATTTTTTTGTTGGGAGGTAAGGAATTGGACATCTTTACAATCCTTGGATTTTCCTCAGTACCTATATTACAATCTTGAAATTTAACTCCTGCAAGTTCTTTATTTGGCTTTTTTGCCACATCATTAAAATCAAAGAGCACTTTTGATGGTACCAAACCCCTTGGCAACACATTGTCTTTCAATTGTAGGACCTCAACCTCTTCTAGATTTTCATCAGTATCATTCAACACTATTTCATTCATATCATTATCTACATTGTTATCTGAATCAATATGTATATTCTCAAATTATTCTTTTAACTGTAGAATTTTTCTACCTTCTTATCACTACCAGAAACTAGCGAATTTCTAATGTTATCTGGGACAACTAGCCTATGCTTCACTTCCACCTCAAATTTTCTATTAGGATGAAAAGGTATCTTACAAGTGATGGCTAAAGTAGGCAATGCATCAACTAAGATATTTTGACCTATGGGAATAAGAGATAATTGATACTTTGGGAAACAATGTAGAAAATATAGGACCAAATTTATGTAGGCCCTTAGTCTAGGGTGTTTAGTTGAGTACTCACCTTTGATTTGATTAATGATGAGTTCATAATCACCATGTACATAAATCCTTTTAGCTCACAACCTTTTCAAAAGTTGCAGTCCTAAAACCAATGCTTCATACTCAACTATATTATTTTTGCATTGGAAATTTAGCTTATAAGAATATCCCTTTGTTATACATGTTTGTGAATTTAAGACCCAAACACCTGCCCCTACTCCTTCCTTGCTCACTACCCCATCAAAATCCATGTTCCAAAGGGCTTCACCCTCTTCATCTTCTTTCCCAACACCTAATTTCATATCCTCTTTTTTTCTTAATTCAGTTTTCAAGTCGGACACTTCCTCTTCTGCACGTATATCATTATATAGAATGAAGGAATCCATATCTGAATGCACAAAATACAGGGGATAATTATTTGGTTTGTCTTTGTTTCTTACCATATATTTCATTAATGCTTCCCTATACAACCTTCTATATTGACCAAAAACATGAATTGTAGCATATGTCATGTCTATCTGCAAGGTACCCTGTAATTTTTCTCTCTGTGATCTTGATAACAACATTCCATATTTGGGAGGTATGTCTACCACTACAATGTCAATTACCAGACTCTGTGCTGGGATTTGAGCTAGAATCACACATAAATCCTTGATGAGACCTAAGCATCTTACTTTTCTATAATCCAAAGAATATAAATCTTTGTAAGGTCTTGTTATATCTAATCCTAGCTTTTCCATAATGACTATTGGCACAAGATTGTGCGAAGCTCCAGAATCAAGCATGGCATTGTGTGGAATGTAGTCATGGATGTTCAAAACGACATAGAAGGGTGGCACACTACCATCTTGAGGCTTCCCTTCAACTTCACGTCCAAACAATAATTTAGGTTGGTTATCAGTTAAGTTGATTGTGTCTGTTCCCTCCCCTATCTTTAGTTCCTTCATGACTTAAAATCTATATGTGTTCTTGCTAATCAATTCTGTTAGAGGAATAGAAATTTTGACCTTGGCTAATTCATTTTCAATACTGAAAGATGTTTTAGGTCTATCAACTTCCTTGATACTTACATCCTGTTTTTTAGAAGTATCTCTTTGAGAAACATCCTTTTCCTAGCTAGTGGAAGGGAATCACTTTGAATATTCTTGGGAGGATTTCTTGCAGTCTTCTTACTTCTCAAATTATATTATTTGTGTACCTCCATGACAGCATTTTGGTATCCCTTTTTATAATCATCTGACTCTGCAGGGATGACTTCTTGCTGTGAGAACAAGAATAGATCTTGTTCTTCCTTAGTTAAGAAAATATTGTCAATTTCTCCTTCTCCAAATAGATTTATATAATTTTCTTCAAGGTCCTTAGCTATCTCAGCTTCTTCATCTGCATAATTCTCCTTGAATGGAGGTCTAATTTGTTATTGATCAGATGGGCCTCTTTCCTCTCTTTGTTTAATTTCAGGTGGATTCTTCCTAAAATTAGGATTTTTGATTTGAGGACCTCCTTGAGTTTCTCTTGGTGGAGCCCTGTCAGTTAAACTTATCCTTTCCATCATTATTTCCATGGTTTTAACTAAGGTGTATAACTTTGCATCTGATGAAGAAGAAGAAGGTTCTTCTTTGATTGTGACTCTTCTCTCAACCTTTAACCTCGCTCTCTTAGCTAATAAATTTGCTTTCACACTAACAACATTCCTTTGCATTTCCTCTAAGGTATCAGGATTTCTCTCCCTCAGTTGATAAGACACATCTGCATCAAAACCATCTGGAAATTTGATCATAGCTAGCCCTAGTGGAGGTTGTATTGATGTTGGAATAGAATTGTAAATGTTTTTGAACCTAGTGCAGTAATCTTGAACTGTTTCACCAGGAGCTCTCTTTATACTCTCATATTCAGCCAAGATTTGAAGAGGATTCTTCTTTACTTCCCACCTTGTGAGAAAATTTCAATGAAATTGTGGGAGATCTACAATACTAGCTATTGGAAATGCCCTGAACCATTTCTTAACTTGTCCTGTCAAACTTTGCACAAAGAGCCTAATTTTCACATCATCTTCATCAACTTCTTGTAAATCTGAGTAATCATTCATTCTGTCTATGTGATGTTGTGTTGTGATTGGCCATGTGCAATCAAATTGAGGTATTCATCTCTGATAATCATTTGGCATGGAATTAAGTTGTCCAGGCAAGACAAGGGGGGGAGTAACGAGTTGCCATGACTAGTAAATGGGAGGAAGGTGAAACTATAATTGATGTGGATGTTGAGGGTGGTAAAGAAAGTGGGATTATGACCTGAGTTGGTATAGAAGTAGTAAAAACAATATATGAAATAGGGACACTGGAAATAAGAGAAACTACTAGAGGGGTTGGTGATGAGGCCAAAAAAGAAGTAACAGTTGATTGATCAGTAAATGATTTCTGAGCAACTAGATTTAATTCAATCACCAAATATTCAAGTGTATTAAACTAATTTATAACATCTTCATCAGAATCTGAAATGTCAAGTTGATGTGTTGAGATATAAGGTTTCAAAACATTTTCATCAAACATTGTCTCAGGGACAAAACTTTCTAACTTGGTTTGGAAAATACTGTGCTCAAAAGGTAAGTCAACTTCAATATCCTCTACAATTATGAAACTTTGGGCAATGGGTTATTGCTTTCTTGGCTCTTAGTAAAACTTGTCTTCCTAATAAGTTTCTCATGATTATTTACAATTTTAGGTGGGTCAGGATCTAGATGGGATCTAATGTAGATCACTCTAGGAGCTAGATATTTAATAGATTAGTTACAGATGAATGTATGTACACAATATGGGTGGAAAAACAACCTTCATAATATTTATTTCACAGTCAAACACTGGAAATAGCTTTGAGCTATGAAAAGAGTATTTACGAGGGAAATAATAAAGTTTGTATCATATTCTTCCCCAGTATGGTCGTCAGAATGTCATCACTCTGTAATTTCCCAAGGTTGTGGAGAGAAGCCTAGAGGTAACCACAAAACCACTTGCAAAGCTGGGATCTAGCTCTTCCAGCTTTAGAGAGGGATCTCTCTTTCTTATTTAGATTTCTGCTTTAAGATATTAGGATAGTTATTGAGTTCTGAGGTTGATTTTTCAAAGATTTGGTTGAAAATTGCAAGGAAAGACCATTGGGCATGGAGTCATGAATCTTAGGGTGATCAAATACAAAAATAATAGGGTAGCTGTAACAGGGAAGGATAGGCAATTTTTCAGATCTTTTAAAGTATTTGTGGAGTGTTTAGGATGGAAATGATTTAATTTCAATTAAGTATAGAGCATGCTGAGATGATTTCTATACTTAACATCAGATTGAAAACATTAATATTGTTTACAAGCTAGAGCAGGGTACTTTTAAGCAATTTTGACCTCTAATCTTCTTGAAACAATATAGATTAAAAACATATGGAAAACTAAGAAAATAACAATTTTACATGAGAAAGTACATCACCAAATAGTTTGACATGCGAATCATGGAACAAACTCTCTGTATTATTGAAATTGATCACTTCAGTACATGCATAACTACATCAAAATGTCTGCTTTCTTCGTACAAGTTCCAACCCTTTCTAAGTCTTATTACAAAGTATTTATAGAAACTCTTACATCTCATATCAGACTTCAAAATAAAATATATTTACAAAATAATATTTGTTAAAGACACATATTTCAAATGTAGAACAAGAAAATAAGGAAAATCTGGTAAAAATTTGTTGCATTGTTGAGGCTTTGAAGGAATATGGTGCTGACTATGGTTATTTTGCTACAAAAAATGTTGTTCCTATGTTGCCAAAATTTCAGGGCTTCAATTATACTTTACTCGATCAACTCTAGCTACCGATCCCATCTTTCTTCACTTGGTATAGAAAATTTTACCATGTTTCTAAACCTTTCATCCACTTCGATGTAAATGTCAAAAGTTGGCTTGTTGACAAAAAGGTGGTGAATCTCATGTTGAACATTCAAGTCAAACTATAGGCCTTCTATAAATGCTTCTCCACTAATAACTCCCTTGGCCTTTACAAACTTTGAAGCATCAACAACTATGTTACACAACTACTCCTGGTAGTTTTCTAATGGAACCAATTTGCCATTATAATTCCTCAGAGTAGGTAGACCCTTTTCCTGCAGTAGTGTGAACTTTATGTTGAATGTTCTGACTTGAAACTCGAGGTATTTACATTTGTTCTCTAGTTGTATCATCAAATTCTTTTTGGTTAAAACTCTCTTAAGCTCCATGACTGTTGTTTTCTTATCTGGAATGTTCAGGTTCTCTAGTTCATCCTTGTTCTTGGAGTTTAACAAATTGATAATCCTTTTTGCCTCTTTTGGTTTGTGCTCCAAATCTAATTTAGTGTTCTGTATTGTTGTCTTAACTCTTTGCATGAGTTCCTCCTAATCAAAAGTGATTTGAATTGAAGACCACATATCTGTTACATTGGCACTTATATTATGCCAAATTTTGTTTTTGGCCTCTGCCAACATCTGAATGACAAAAGAATGGTCTTCATATTTATGAATTTGTTGAATGAGGTTGTATTTCTTTTGCATTTTTGTCAAATATGCAATATCGATTTTAATTTTATTTTCCTCCATACAAGTCAATGTTGTTGATAACTTCTCTTTCTCTGCCTGAACTTGTGATAATTCTTTCAAATCTTTAGCAAGATCTTTTGTAGAATCTGAATATTTTTCCTTTGATGAAGTTTGTGTTGTTGTACCTATGCCCGATGTAGATGTCCCTACTGCTTCCTAATGTTTTTTTTCTCTTAACAATGTTTCCATGCCCTGTTCCATCTTTTGTATTTGTGCATTATGCTCAACAACTATTGTAAATATTTTTTTGTTTTCCTTTTCCATTTTTGTGTTAGTAACTTCTTTAGCTTGAGGATGTTCTATGGATGGTAGCTTCAATTGCTTTCTTAATGCCTGAATATCTACCTCTTTTCTCTTGATAAGCTCTTCTACTCCCTTGATATCAGCAGGGTCATGTCCTATCTTTATTATCAAATATTCTAGAGACTTGATTTTGTTTTCTTTAGAAAATGAGGACATCTTCTCAATATTCAATTGAGAATGCATGTTGTTCAAAGATGACAAAAGTTTGGAAGCAATCATGGTCGACCTAGTAATTGTTGAAAATATCAACTCCCTTGTTTTCTTGTGTAAATCGATTTGATTGATTTCATGTATCTTCTTGGTATCAATTGAGAAAATGGAGGCTTTTTAGTCTTCAACACTCTTGGGAGCTGGCACTAAAGGTTCCATGAAGGCCATTTGAAACTATCCTTTCTTGGAGTCAACTTCAAAGAGCAATCTGTGATGTGTTTTAGCTATATGCTTCCAAAATTATGAGAAAGTTGAAGCCTTTAAAGCTTAATTTTTAAAAATTTATCTCCCTGTACCTTGAAAATATGCTCTATTGAGTTGAAATTTGAGAACTAGAAGTTATTGGACACTAAACTGTTGTTTCTAAAGTAGGTGACTGAATTGTTTCTTCTGTTTGGAGAAAAGGAGTGACAGGAGTTCCCGAAAAAACTATTGTGGTTGGTTGTTGTGTATCCCTTTCTTCTGGAGATTCATCTTGGATAGTAATCACCAGAAGATCAACTTGAGGGTTTGATTTTTTATTAGTATTTGGGTCCTTCTTTTTCCTTTTAAAAATAATATATTCTGCACCTTATGTTTCACAGTCTGTCAGGTACATATCCTCTCTCCCCTTTTTGGCCTCCTTCTCCTTAGGAGTAGGTGTCTACATGGATGACTGACTAACCAGTCATTCTTCAACTTCTTGTAAAGTGCCATCCATTCCTCTTGGTTACCATACTGTTCAATTTTTGGTCTTGGTGTATGTGCATAGGAAGTATTCTTTTGTTCGAATCTGAGTTTTGAAATGATGCCCATAGGATCATAGGACCAAGAGAAACTAAGCTTAAATTTCATTTGACTTAATATAGCTTCCACCTCCTTTGTTGCAGCTCTCGTGTTGATAATATAAGGACCTATATGAGCCTTAAGCTTGAACCATGCTTTCTTTTTGTAGGAGAAAAAGTGCATCTCATCCAAATTTAGCATTTGTCTTGTGTATTCTAATGCAAATATTCTAATTGGTAAAAACACTGGTAACCGTTAAGCAGGTAATTCTGATCCATATATTCTCATTTCATTGTAATTATGGTATTAATACCAGTCTCCAAATTTTGAATTCTCTTGCAAGTGAATTTTTTTTTTTTAATCTCTAGTGAAATCCTTGGGATCATATCACTGATAAGCAAACATAATGAGGTATCTAGAAATTTATCAAAAAAATCAGTGTAAGTATACTCCTTTGAGTTATTTCTAACCAGAGAAGTCCACTGAATCATTGAAAAAGGATTTCCCTCATTATATGCCTTTTGTAAAGGAAATTTGAACCTCTTTGACTGATGAAATA
The DNA here is from genome assembly GCA_000404065.3 of Pinus taeda. NCBI lineage: Eukaryota > Viridiplantae > Streptophyta > Pinopsida > Pinales > Pinaceae > Pinus > Pinus taeda. The sequence goes on along the minus strand of APFE030007247.1, from coordinate 27,559 downwards.
ACATAAGGTGAACCAAAACTGACTAACATTTAAAAAGACCTTCTGCTTTCAAATTTACAAATTGATCATGGATTGAATTGGACAGAAATTGACTTAATTGAAAAGAATGGTTGGATGTTTTCCAACTACAAAAATTGACAAAAATCCTAGAACTATTTCATCTACCCATTGATCATTATGGTACCCTAGTAGTCGGGTTACCATATAAATTACTTGTTTGGACATTTGTGGGAAAATTGAGATTGGATATGGGGGATTTGTTCGGGGAAATTCAACATTTTCTGGAAGGAAACATTTAAAAATTTGTGCTCTCTGAGGGAAAGTCAGATTTTTATATAATTCCATCAATACATCGGCTGAGAAAGGATGATGGGAGGCTTGGTGTTCAAATTGCAGGGCATGGTAGATACTTTCAGGGGAAATGGAGAAGATGACTTCATTGTTGTGGGAAATAACAAGTTTTTGGCTTGGTAGGTATCAAAGATGACACCAAATGGAGAATTCAGGGAAAAAGTAAGTTTGGGGGAAAATAAACTAAGGGAGAAGGGACTCCCAAACATTTAGATCTTCACTTTTGTCTATGAATTTTTGTTTTTCTCGGTTATGAAGTTCGTATAGGTCAAATTCAGACTGGGTCTTGGAAATTTTATATTGGGTGTCGATTAGAGGAGACTTGTCAAAATCATGGAAAGGGGGAATCATGGGATTTGGCTTTGTAATTTTCCCCTTCCCTTTATGGTTTGACATATTGGGAAATGAAATAAAGGCTAGTGGAAGAAAAACACTAATAAAAACTTAACAAACAAATTTCTAAAGGAACAATGGTTACCTAGGTGGAAATTGGTCGAATTCGTGGAGGAAAACTGCTATTGAAGGCCGACAATTGGTGGTAGCTTGATCTTTGGCCTATAGGATCAATGGTGAGGTGAAAAAAGAAAATGAATTGTAGTTTTTCATTGGTTTATGTAGAAGTTCAATTAGTTGGATAACGAAAAAATTAACGTTCATGGAGCAAGAGTGATCTATTGATAAAACAGATAAACATTGAGAAAATTAATTCATTATGGAGTTGGAGGCAAGTATTCGAACATTGAATGACTATCTGACGTGGAGGGGGGTGATGTGGAAGCACATATGATAGGAGCGGAGTGGTGGAGGTAACAAGTAACTGGCGGGAGGTGAGTGGCAGAGGAGAAGACATGTGGCGAGAGATGAGTGGCGGATCATAATGGGTCGTTGGCAGGAGATAGAGGGGTGGTATTTCGGGGGGTGAGGTGCAAGTGGTATGGTATTAGGAGGAGACCCCCCGAAATGCACCAAGTGCCGCCACATTTGCCCAAGTGGTTTGGGTGGAAACTATTTTTCGAGCCCCCCCTCATGTTAATTGTCGAGAGTGCGAGGGGGGGGAGAAATCATCCATCCACCTTAGATCTTGGCTGGGGTAATCCGGGTTGTTGATTTGAACATGCCCTTTGACCATAAAATGACAAAACATACTTTGTTGTATTATTTTGTAGCAAAATACATTTTAACCAAGGTTCAAACATTATAACCAAAAATATGAAATTAATATTTTTATAAAAATTTAAAAGTGACATTTTGATTGGCTCGCTATAGGGGGTAATTTTTCTATTTTTCTAAATTTTTTCATTCTTTTGTTTTGTTTTTCACACACACACATATATATATTATCCCCTATTTATTTCTTTTTCCTTTTTCTTTCTCTTTTTCTTTCTTTTTTCTTTCTCTTTTTCTTTCTTTTTTTGAACTTTTGAAAATAATTTGCAGAATGAAATAATTATTTACAACATATCATGAGAGAAAATCAACAGATAATCACCAATTGACCCTATAAATTATAGGATCCTAACAAGGAGTACGACTCCAATATCAGAAACAGTGTTTGGGAGGTGGTCCCAAGACCAGCAGACAAGTCAGTGATGAGTTGTAGATGGATTTACAAGGTAAATAAAGCAACATATGGGAGTGTGGAGAAACACATGGCCAAATTTGTGGCTAGAGGGTTCTCTTAGGTGGAGAGAATTGATTACGATGATACTTTGTGTACGCTTTAACCCCATACAGAAATTACCTACACACAAATTCTAATAACAAAAAACAAACAATAGCAAGAGCATAACACATAAAAAAAATATACACAGAAATTTCCTCTAATCCCAAAACCGGACTACAAGATTGATTTTTCATTCTATTCCTTTTAATATTACAATACATATATATACATGCCGAAGCATCCAATACCATCGATCGAAAACCATCGTGCCCAAAACCATGTGCGAAAACCATGCACAAAACCATCGGTCCAAAAAAAAAAATCCTCGGGGTGCTGCCTCAAACCCCATAGAGGGGGGCTAATCGCCCCCTGGTTTCGCTAGGGGGACTAGTTGTGAAAAGAATATAACACAACCCAACATTCTCCCACTTGTTTTTTTATTTCCACAGGAGAGCTTAATCATTTATCCATTCCTGCAACACCCATAGTTTCTCTACACCAAGAGAACTTATCAGAGCTCACAGATTTTGTCAATGCATCTGTAGTATTCTTCAAAGTGTCCACCTTTACCAACAACACATGTTTGTCTTCTATCATATCCCTCACAAAGTGATACTGAACATCAATGTGCTTTGTCTTTGAATGATAAGCAAGGTTATTTGCTAAGAAAAATGCACTTTGGCTGTCACAGTTTATCCTTATATCTCCATGTACTAACCCCATACTTAAACACAATCTCTGCAACCAAACTGCTTCCTTTCTTGCATGAGTGGCTGCCATGTATTTTGCCTTTGTAGTTGATAGTGCCACTACAGATTGTTTCTTACTCATCCAACTGACTGCACCTCCAAATAGGGTAAACACATACCCACTTATATATCTTCTTTGATTGATATCTCCAACCCAGTGTGCATCAACAAAGCCACGAATATCCAAAACTCTGTCCAATCCTAGTCTTCCTTAGTAGCACAAACCATAATCACTAGTGCCACGCAAATACCTGAAAACTCACTTCACTGTTGTCCAATGCTCCTTCCCTGGTTTTGACATAAACTTTCTCAATACTCCCACTACATGTGCAAAGTCTGGTCTAGTACAGACCATCGCATACATCAAGCTACTAACTGCACTTGCATATGGAACACGGGACATGTCCTCTTCCTCTTCTTATTTCTTGGGACACTATTCAGCAGATAACTTTACACCTACAGGAATAGGAACTTTCACCAGTTTACTATCCTGCATATTAAACCTCTGCATTATTGTCTCGGCATACTTCCTTTGTTTTAACCAGAGCTTCCTCTTTTCCCGATCTCTTTTAATTTCCATGCCCAAAATATAGTTTGCAACACCAAGATCTTCATGTCGAATTCGGAGGACAATTGGGTCTTCATATCCTGGATAATTTCTTTGTCATTTCCAACTAGCAACATATCATCCACATACAAGACCAGATAAATAACACAGTCACCAATTAATTTAAAATACACACAGTGATTTGCTTTGCTCTGGTGAAGCTAAGTCCCCATATAAATGTATCAAATTTCTGATACCACATCCTTGGTGACTATTTTAACCCATACATAGACTTTTTTAACTTGCATACCAATTCTTTCTTACCCTTCACTACAATGCCTTCAGGTTTCTTCATGTAGATCTCTTCTTCCAGATCCCCATGAAGAAATGTTGTCTTTAAATCCATCTATTCTGCCTCAACAACAGCAACAGATAAAAGTGATGTAATAGAAGCTACCTTGGCAACAAGAGAAAAAATATCACCAAAATCAATTCCCAACACCTGGGATTAACCTTTTGCTACCAACTGAGATTTGTATTTCTCCACCTTTCCTTCTACATTTGTCTTCTTCTTGAACACCCATTTGCTGCCAATGGGTTTCCTTCTAGCCGGCAACTCCACCAGATCCCAAGCCTCATTTTTGTGCAAAGATGCCATTTCATCAATCATGGCCTCTTTTCAGAGGTTTCCATCCTCTGAATCTACAAATTCCTTCATAGTTTTGGGATCATTATCAGTAATAGATAAAGCAAAATTTGAACAAAAAGTAGATGGACTATACCTTTCTGGCTGCCTTCTTTCTCGAACTGATCTTCTCAGAACCAGAGTTTGTGGCTCTTCATCTTCTGATTCCTCTCCTGTTGTAGAGTCTCATTCTTCCTCCTTTAGCTCAAAGTCTCTCTTCTTAGGTTCCTTTGAAGGGACTTCATGTTTAATAACATCTTTCACCTCTCTAAACACCACATCTCGGCTATACACAACCTTCCTTTTTACTAGGTTCCAAAGCTTATAGCCTTTTAAACCATCCATATACCCAACAAAGATGTACTTTTTAGATTTACTACCCAACTTTGTTCTTTTCTCCTTTTCAACATGTAGATATGCATCACATCCAAATACCCTCATATTTGAAAGAGAGGGTTTCTTACTAGTCCATACCTCTTGTGAAGTCTTATCCTCCAACATTGATGAGGGTGATCTGTTGACCAAGTAACATGCAGTCTCCACCACCTCTTCTCAGAATTCCTATCCTAACCCGGCACCACTGAGCATTCTTCTTGCCCTTTCCATCAACGTCTTGTTCATTCTTTCTGCAACTCCATTTTGCTTAGTTGTGTATGGAGTAGTCTTCTATCGTGCTATACCACACTTCTTACAGAATTCTTCAAATTCCTTCTTACAAAACTCTCCACCGTTATCTGTCCTCGGCACCTTTATCTTATTTTATGTCTGGTTTTCCACCAGAGCCTTAAATTCCTTAAACATGTCAAAGACCTTAGATTTGTTCTTGAGGAAATATATCCATGTATTACTTGAGAATTCATCTATAAATTATACATAGTACACAAACTTACCCTGTGATGGAACCTTCACATGTCCAAACACATCACTGTGCACAAGCTCTAATATTTGTTTTTCCCTCTTACCACCAGAGGGGAAACTCACCTGATTTTGCTTCCCATATACACAATTTTCATAGAAATCAAAATACAGAGAGATATTAGTCATACCTTCTACCATACCTTTACCATGAAGTATTCGAAGGCCCTTCTCTCCAATATGTCCAAGCCTTTGATGCCATAGCATGGTCTTTTCTTCAAATACCACTAGATTTTCTGCTCCACTTTCAGGAACTACATAACTGTTGCACCCATCAAAAATAGTTCTACATTGCAGCTTGTACAGAGTTCCAATCCAAACTCCCCACATCAATACCAGTGCTCCTCGAACCATCTTGCAAGTATCTTTCTCGAACACTGTTTTTGCACCTGCATCATCTAGCTTGCTTACAAAAATCATATTTCAAGCTAATGCGAGAATATGCAGAACACTCAAAAGTGTTCTAACCCTTCCACCTTGCAACTTCAACTCGACTTTTCCTGGACCAACAATTCTAGCCTTCCTATCATCCCACAAGAAGACATCACCACCATCATATTTCTCATACTTGCAGAACCACTCTCTATGGTGAGTGAAGTGAAAGGATGCACCCGAGTCAATCAACCATGCCTCATGATCTACATGTGTACTTGAAGAAGCCAAGTACACATACCCACCTTCATCTGAGGTAGTTTTCACTTTTACAGAAAGAGCATCATCATATCCTTTTCCTTTGTCAGGAGATTTAGATTTATAGTCCCTTTTATAGTGACATTCCTTTCCACATTTCCAGCACACCTTTACAAGTTTTCCTGGAGATTTAAATCTCCCTCTAGATTTAGAACTCCCACTTGATGACTTATTTTTGTTTTTGTTCTCAGACCATCCTCGTACAGACAAGGCATCACCATTCTGGCTCTCCATATTTTTCCATCTCATCTCCTCCATCAACAAAGATGAGACTGTTTCATCAAACAGCAAGGTAGTTGCATTGCTACCTATTGCAATAACCAGACTATCCCACGAATCCAATAGAGAACACAAAAAACTGATGCACTTATCTTCATCTGAAATTTTAATATCAACATATAATAAGTGACTTACCATAGTATTAAATGCATTCAGATGCTCTATCACCAAGTCTCCATCTTTCATCATTAGGTTATACAGTTTTTTCTGTAGGAACAGTTTGTTCACCAAAGACTTAGATTGGTACAAAGTCCCTAACTTGTCCCACAAAGACTTCGTTGTATCTTCCACTGATACATTCAACAATACTGAATCTAAAACACACAATCGTATTGTGATCTTTGCCTTTTGATCCAACTTCTTCCATTCTTCATCGGACACTCCCGTTGGTTTAATACCTCGATCTACTATGATCCACTGATCTTTATCCACCAACAGATCCTCCATCTTGAGTTTCCACAACTCAAAACTCTGACCATTAAATTTCTCGATCTCTATCTTTCCACTGCTCGCCATCTTCTTTCACCACTAGAATTGATCCCGTAGATCTCCCACTGAACATGGTCTACCATAGGCTCGAGCGAAACCCCTCAGCAACAAAGGCGTTACCTTGAAGCCAAAATAGCTCTGATACCAAATGTAGGTTTTCACTCTACACATAAATTACTTGTATATGAATTCTAATAACAGAAAATAAAAAATAGCAAGAGCATAACACATAAAACAAATATACACAGAGATTTTCCCCTAGATCCCACAATCGAGACTACTAGATTGATTTTTCATTATATTCCTTTCAATGTTACAATACACATACGTACATGCTGAAGCATCCAATACCATGGACCAAAAACCATCATGCCCAAAACCATGTGTGAAAGCCATGCACAAAACCATGGACAAAACCATGGGTCCAAAAAAAAAATTCCCTAGGGTGCTGCCCCGGACCCCGTAGAGCGGGGCTAACTGCCCCCCCGCTACACATCGACACAATGAAGGGGGGGCTCTACCCCCCCTCTAACCCCCTGGTTTAGCTAGGGGGCTAGTCACAGAAAGAATGTAACAACCCAACACTTTGCTCCTGTAGCAAGGTACTCATCAATCAGATCTATTCTAGCACAGATGGGATGGAAGATACACCAAAAGGATGTAAATACATCATTCCTCAATGGAATGATTGAGGAAGAGGTGTATGTTGAGCAACATGAAGGATTTAAAACCTTCAAAAGAGAGTCACATGTGTGCAGACTCAAGCAAGCATTGTATGGACTGAAACAAGAACCCTGTGATTGGTACACCAGGATTCACAACTATTTCACTGGGTTGGGCTTCATCAAAAGTGAAGTAGATGTGAACCTTTACCATATTATTGTTGAAGGTAAATTTTTTATCCTTGTTTTATATGTTGAAGATTTGATTTTGATAGGTGATAAGAAGTTGATCAAATCTTGCAAAGAGGATCTTCCAAGAGAGTTTGTGATCATGAATTGTTTGTCTCTCAAGGCAAGTATTCCAATGAGATACTGAAGAAGTTCCACATGGAGAGAAGTAAACCCATGGAGACTCCTTTAGCTGGTAACTAGAGGAAGGAGGATGCTACTTTAGGTGAAGTAGTGGAGGCTACTATTTATAGACAACTTATGGGTTCACATATGTATATGGTGAGCACACAACCAGACATGTGTTATGTAGTTAAACAACTTCGTCAAGATATGGTTAAGCCATCCAAACTGTATTGGAAAGTAGCCAAACATGTGTTGAGATACCTCAGAGGCAGCACTCAGTTTGGTCTTTGGTACAGATGGACATCGCAAGTGAATATTCAAGGCTTCATAGATGCAGATTCGGAAAGGAGTCCATCTAATCGGAATAGCACATCAAGGGGAATCTTCAGTATTGGGTCAACAACAGTTTCTTGGTACAACAAGAAGCAGATATCTGTTGCACTCAATTCAGTTGAAGCATAGTACATGGCTGCTATTCAAGAAGCTTGTGAGGCTATCTAGATGAGTAAGATTCTTGTTGGTTTGTTTGGTCAGCAGATGGATCCAATAGTGATTTACTGTGACAATCAAATTTGTATCAAACTCTCTAAGAATCTAGGTATTCATGATCGGTCCAAGCATATTGACATCTAGTATCACCATCTTCGAGATTGTGAGCAGAGGAGAATCATGTTGTTGGAGTACATTCCTATAGTGGATCAAGATGCAGATATTTTGACGAAGGCATTGTTATGAAACCAGCTCACAAAAAGATATAAAAGATAGTTGAATGCCTTGGAATTTAGCCTCTTCGAGGGTGCAACCTGCTTTACATTACACAAATGAACAATTCTTAGATGATACAAATGAAAATACCTCCTTTCTATATATAGGAGTCTAAGGGGTCATAATATAATCAGAGCCGACATAATAATAATAATGTAAGGGCCTAATAAGAACAATAGTGGGCTTCTATGGGGCACAATAGTAAAAATATGGGGACTACATGGGTACAACAATATAATAAGGGGGGTGTACTAATAACAATAAGGGGTTACACTAGTAGTATAAGGGCCTAACATGCCCCTCTCCTTCAAAAAGTGTTGTCCTCAATGCTTGAGTAGTTTTTGATGCATCTGTATAAAAAATTTCCTCCTGTGTGGAATCTTCAGTGGGTAAGTTCTTCCACTTGTTGAGATACTCTAAAATTGATTGATTTCCTAGCTGTCGGTGTTAGACACACATGGACAGCAAGAGAGATATGAAAGATAAAACATGCAATACAATTTTTATTGAAATGATATACATTTATAGTACATTATGTGACTGTTGGGATTCACATCCCAAGGTCTCTTGGACTGCTTTTGTCCATTCAGATTCCACACTAACCCATTGAGGATTAGGTGTCCAACATTCCCCCCCTGAATCTAAAGGGTTAGGTATGAGTCCAAGAAGAGAGCTGTAATACAAAATGTGAAAAAATGCATGGCAGCACTAGGGTGAATGTGCTCTCTGAAATGTTGGTATAAAGGGCGGTGGTTTAAGGATGACCACTAACACTAGAACGCTTAGTGCAGTTCCCGAAACTCTTCCAAAGCTGGCAAGAAGCTGGAGTCTTCTGCTAGAAGAAGTGCTCCTATTTTTTTGAAGAGGGAAACCTTCAACCATAAAAGGGAGGTCTCACCCCGCATAAAAGGGAAAACTTCAACCTGAAAAGGGAAGTCTCAACCTGTGATGGTTTAAGGATAACCAACAACTCTGGAATGCTTAATGCAATTCCTGGAACTCTTCCAAAACTGGCAAGAAGCTGGAGTCTTCTGTTAGAAGAAGTGTTCTCAATTTTGTTCCTGGAATTCTTCCAAAGCTGGCAAGAAGCTAAAGTCTTCTTCTAGAGGAAGTGTCCCAGATTGCCCACTGAAGGCATGTTCACGGGCATCTTTGTCTCTCGCTACAACTTTGAAACTGGTGTGGCAGGTTGTGGCTCAGGCTCGC
>APFE030007247.1:0-18085 GCA_000404065.3 Pinus taeda | reverse complement strand
ATAATTTCTTCTTAGCACACTTATGACCTTTAGTGCATTTTCTATCACAATTGTAACAAAGCCCCTTTTCTCTTTTTTATTCCAATTGTTTTGGTGTAAGCCTTGTAGGTTGTGGAAGGCTAGGAGAAGAAACACTTCCATAATTATAGTCATGAGTGGTGGGATTCCTTGTTCATAATTTTACTTTCAATTTTTCTTGCCAACTCGAATGCCTCCTCCAATGAATCAGGTTCCCAAAAATGAACCTCATGTTGAACGTTATCCTTTAAAGTCCCTATGAAGACATCAATCCTTTGCTTCTGTGGAATATAATTTACCCTTCTATTCAATTTTTGAAAGTCTTCAATGTTCTTTTTCATTGAACCCTTTTGTTTGAGATTTATCGATTGGCTAAAGAAGGAGTTTCTCTTTGTATCCTCATAATGTACTATCATTTCCTCCGTGAAAGTTGACCGCATGACAAGTGGTTTACTAGAACAAAGCCCTTTATACCATAAAAAATGTTTCGGTTCTAAATAATTAGATGCAATACATACCTTTTGTAACAGTGGTACACAATGTAGATCAAAATATTTCTCCATTTGTAGTATCAAATATATCAGATCCTTGCCATCAAACTTCTGCATCTCGCTTTTTCTTGATTTTAGGAGCTCAATCTTGAAATGACTATAACTCTATAATTTCAGATCTTCCAGTTCTGAAATCATGATCTGCAGTAGCCCTCTATGTCCTCTTTCCAATGCCACTAGTCTGAGCCAAATTGGATTCTCCAAGGAAGAGTTATACCAAATCTCCCACGGTGACCTAATTATAGACTAGTTTAGTAGAGAAAACTTGTATGATGTGCCACGTGTCACTATTTTGACCTTTAGATCTAAAGGATGTGTACAAGAAACTACAATCTATCCTCGTTCTGTAACTTCTTATGAAATTTCAATCTGATGCTCAAAACAAAAGTTATGACTATTTTCCCCAAGTCACCTGTTTGGAATGTAATTCGGGGGTCTGCAAAAGCCATAACTTTCTCAGACTATATGTCCAAAAATATAGCGAGACAAGATCTGAAATTCGGAGCCAAGGTTCACACCAATTTCGTCTCAAATGGGTTTTCTCCTAGCTTCTGAAACTTTGTAGTGAAATAGTTATAGCGAAAACCCCACGATGACCTGTTTCGAGCAGTAAAACCTTAGAATCCATAGTTCTGATACCAAATGTTATGAAACCAACTCACAAAAAGATAGAAAAGATAGTTGAACGCCTTAGAATTCAGCCTCTTCGAGGGGGCAACCTCCTTTACATTACACAAATGAACTATTCATAGATGATACAAATGAAAATACCTCCTTTCTATATATAGGAGTCTAAGGGGTCATAATGTAATCAGAGCCGACATAACAATAATAATGTAAGGGCATAATAATAACAACATTGGGCTTCTATGGGGCACAATAGTAACAATATGGGGACTACATGGGTACAACAATATAATAAGGGGGTTGTACTAATAACAATAAGGGGTTACGCTAGTAGTATATGGGCCTAACAGGCATTGTCAAGATGAAAATTTGAGTTTCACAGAGGCATGATCGGGGTAGCAGATAGTCACTTTCTCATTGAGAGGGAGTGTTAAAAATAACAACAAGAAAATCCTAATTTAATTTTTCCTTGAATTAAATTGGGAATTAAATTGTAATTCTATTCTCGTAGCAGCTTGTAGCAGTTAACTAAGTTAATTTGTCTTAGTTCTCTAAGTAAATTCGAGTCGGAAGTCTAATTAGAGTCATGTAGAGTGATCCCTAAATTTTAGGGGCCTAGATTGATTTCTTAATGAGTTGTAATTATCTAATTCAGTTAAACTAGTTCTAACTGTTGGAAGAACTAGTGAGTGGTCGAGTGAATTAAATTAGATTTAATTCACATGTAGTGATCAATTAGATAACTGATAATTCATTCATAAATAACTCATGTCACTTTAGAAGAAGACACAGTTAATATTAGAGTTCAGGGACAATGTACTATCAGTTGTATAATTTTTCGAGTTGTACAAATGGTGCATGCAATCAGTAGAATGCCTTTGAAGGATTGCACAATTATGGTGAGGGATTTTCCAAATTAAATATGGGCTAATTCCCTTAGGGACTGCACAAGGAAGTAGGGGCTTGACAAGCATCATATTTGGCAAAGTGTTGGCTTGAGCCGGTTTGTGAAGTAGTGAGATAGTTTGTACTTATGCAGAGATTGTTCGGGTTGAACAAGCACTGTATTTTCTTCTTAGATCTTCTAGTTAATGCAATATAGATAGTTGGGGTTTTGAGCAGTTTCTTTCCCCATAAAAGTATTGTGTTATGTGCAATTGAAATTATTCCTTTTCTTCTTCGTGATTTCATCGATCAATTTTTGTTTCCATTGATGAGTAGAGTAGATTCATGTCTTTTGTTTCATCATATCGCATAAGCAGTTTGAATCTACAACAAAAACATACAAATGGAAAAGACTTTGAAAAGGAAAAGTGGCATTAATTGACATTTTATTTATGAAAATAATGGAAATTAGGAGAAAATGAAGGTGAAAGGTCACCGGTTCCATGTGAGGAAGAAAATGAAGGAAAATAATGGAAAATTGAATAAAATAGAGGCCTCATTAATAAAAAGGCTTATGAGGATCAGTTTGTAGCTTTTGAAAATTATATGGCAGAGCTCTCTCTCTATGCTCTCTCTCACTCTTGCACACTTAGAGCATTCTTGGAGAACTCTATAATTGGATCATGGAAAGAAAAGGAAGGTCCAAAAAGGAAAAGGAAGGACCAAGAAGGCAAAGGAAAGTAAAGGTCAAGTAAGGAAGAGCAACATCTAGTAGCTATAATGGGATTATTTGCAGGTATCGATTTGCATGTGTGATTTCCTTGCTAGATTTGGCATGCATGGTACATGCATATGTGTATTTGGTCCTCTTGTTGTCATTGGCATAGGTTTTTCCAGGTGTGACAATGTTCTTCAGCCTTGTATTTCCATTTCCGGATAGCCATAGTGTGATGGGTTCTCTTTTATTTCGTTAAGCTAGATTGTAGGATGATTTAAAAACTGAGTGGGGTGGTCTTTGAAACAATGAACACAAGGCCTAGGAATCCCTGGACTGGAGTGAGATTGTGGTAAAGCCGGATTTTGTGTGCCTCGGTGTGCCTAGGAATCCTTGACTGGTGAATGGTGGGATATACGGTAAAACCTAGAGGTGTGTGCCCTCGATTAGGCTTAGGAATCCTTGACTGGTGAATGGCGCGATATACAGTAAAGCCTGGAGAGTGGAGACTTGATTATGCCTAGTAATCCTCGATCGTTATATGGTGGGAGAGATGGTAAAGCCTAGAGACTAGGAGACAAGAAAAATGTGTCACGGTGTATGTGGATAAATTTGGTGGCATCCATGCTTGTTTAGGGCGTAGTGATCCAATGGAGATTGCGTTAAAGCATGAGGAAACTTTGTTTGGTTTGGTTTTCAGTCCCACATTCATGCTTGGAATATGACACGAGGGTGATTGGCTGAAAGAAATATTTGGTTCAGCCAATTTATTATCAGGTGGTTCATGGAAGTCCCATACTTGGTTGGATTTTGCATTCAGTAATAAGAGATCTTTCTTCTTAGTATTTCATGTGTTAATGCATTGGCTTATATGTGAATTTTATGGATGTTATATCCTTGTTAATTATGTTGGTTATATGTTGGTTATGAGTATGTTTTATGTCCAACTTGATGTATGGATCTCATCATGTTTTGACTAGTAACTGAAAGTACAATGAATACATGACCTAATAGATGATAATGCAACTATTGTGGTATGGTAACAATGCTTCTTTATGAATATCAGATAAGTATGAGACCCCTACACTCAAATATATTGTTATGACTTGTAGATTGCATATTTGTGACATGTTTGATGAAATTCATGTCATGGCTAGTAGGGGTCTAGTCAAGTCATTGATCAGGTGTTTGCATTAGTACCTTTGTTTTAGTGTCATTTATCATCTTTGAAGGTTTCATGAAGTTTTGGGTAGTGGCCTTAGTCCTAGCCCTAAAAAGGTGGCACAAAATCTGGGGTCGCTAGCTCAAAACTGCTTAGAAAAGTCCATAGTCACTGGCATGCCCTTTCCATGGGAGATATTGGAAGGCTTTGGTCGCATACATGCCTTATCATGGGAGCGACTGAGGCTCTAGGACAGTAAAAACCTAAGTTGTCTCAAGGGTTAAGCACCTGGAAGGGTTGGTTACCTCTTGAATGGTTTGTAGCTCCTTTCGAAGGTCAGTTTGGTTGTGTTTGTTGGTTCCACTTCCTTAACTATACTTGGGGAGTTGAATCACATCATAGTAGCCTCTCGTCACAAGTTTACCCCAGTGGACCAATTCGGTTGGGTAAATGTTGGAGGAGGGTGTTACAAAGTGGTATTAGAGCATGGCTCAACACTTGGATTGGATGGGTGGAATGTGTTTGTCATGCATGCATGTAGGTTGTATATGTGCTTGTTATGTATGCATGGTAGTGATCTTGTTACAGTTGTGTTTCCATGTAGGATTTGATGATGTTGTTGTTGGGATGCTTTAGTCATGAATGCATGTCAGTTGTATATGCATTTGTTATGCATGTCAATGTCTATATGTTGTTATGCATGCAATGTCATGGTTATAGTAATGTGTGTATTGTTGGTCATGCATGAATCGTGAGGTCATTTTATGTATTTTGTGTCATCATGATGTTGTTGGTTTTTATAATGCTAATGTGCTAGCTGAGATGAAGCAAGAGATGTAGATCACTAGAGTGAGATTACAGCACTAGACCTTGGGGCAAGAGAATATCACCGTATAGGTTTGTATGTTGGGTATGTAGGTATTTTGGTAAATGGTTGTTACACACATTAGGTTTATGTACATTCCTGTCATTCTATTGTTGTTATGGTTACATGCATGATAGATGCTAGTTAATTAGTGTGGTTATATGCACATGCATATGTTAGTCATGAAGGATAGTAAATTGTTGGTGTATGCATTGTGGTCATATGCATGATAAGTATGCTCATTGCATTTGAGATCTTGATGTTATATATATCATGTTAATCAGGATTGGTCTATGCAAATTATTATGGTTACGCTATTAAGGTATGAGCTGACATATTTGTGATATTTTGTTGTACTAATCTAGATTGACTATGCATATGTGATTGTTATGCATGAATGACAATTGTTTATGAGCTTATGATGTGAACATGTTAGCTAGTTACTGTCATGGATATCATGATCTTATTTATGTTTGAGTTGAGGTATTGTGAAGTTATATCGTGCTAATATAGACTGATTGTGCAGACAAGATAGCCTCCCCTAAGATACATTACGATATGTGTTTGCTTATGTCGTCCACTTGGTGCTTGAATGTTTGATTATGTTGTCTATTTGGTGTTGGAATGTTTGGTGTCTATTATGCCATCTATTTTTTGTTTGAATGTTTGATTAGTTGCATGATATGAGTTTGTATCTATAAGATTGCATGAAGAAATGATCTTGTTTTAAGATGATTGTGCTAACACATATGTGCTGAGAACAATTGATATGTACATGTGTAAGTGGGTGCCAGTTGTAATATTCTGATTAATGATTGTGAGTTGATTATGATGTGGTTTTTAGTCTTGGTAAAGGTTGGTTTCAAATTAATAGATATATTGTCTTTATCTTGGAACATGTGACTGACATGTGTGAACATCTGCAGGGCAACATGCTTAGCATTAGCATGACAAGGTGACAGTTGATTTGTCTATATGACTAACAATTGGGTGATGTGATAGCATATAATAAGACTCAATTGCAACAAGGTAAAAGGTAAAAGAAAGGAATTGGATGAGAATTCCTTTGGCTATGTTTGGAAACTGCAGTTCCAAATGAATGGGTTCTTTGCATGAATACAGAAAGTCTTATTAACCTTGATTTCATATGACATTATGTGGATATGTGCTATATTCCTGAATATGTATTTGATAGGTATAACACCTAGTTTCTAGTTATAGTTGGATTCTTCAAGGGAATTGGAGTCCCTTGAGAAATGGCGTGGATGTTTTCAGTTACAGGGGATTGCATGGAAAAAGAGGCTACCATGAAATCTTGTAGAAGACTCAGGTTGAGCTTTCCTTTGGAAGCACTGGGAACCATGGGGATTGAGTCATGGTGTTTGTTTCTAGTCTTGTGCTTTTGGTCTTTTGTGAAATATTGCACTTGATTGGTGGCCTTGATTGCGTCTAGTGCATGGCCATGCCACTTTGTTGTGGTTTCACATTGCTATTAATTTTCATGGTTTTCTTTTTGTTGGCTTTCTTGTTCTTTACTTCTATGTTTTGAGGGTCTTGGGATTTGGTTGGGAAAGAGGGAAGTTAGTGGAGATCGAGGAGAGTTGAATGAAGACTAACAGGTAATGTAAGACTCGGATTAAGCTTGGTGCATGTATAAGGGCAACTGAAGGTAAGAGTATGATATTCAGTTGGATTGGTTGGGTCCATTGGGGTAAATGGACAATGACAGGAGAATCATGGTAAAGGTAATAGGAAATGTGAAGTAAATGGATCCAAGGCATCAGATTCCTTGGATATGTTGGGAATGGTTGTTCTCACTATTGTGCATGTTGTGCATGAATAAATGGGAGTTCTCTTAACCTTGACCTTATGGTATCTGGTAATTGCGTTGTGATCATGATTGCGTTGACGTCTATATGTATACATGCAAGTATGTATGTATGTATTTTGTTGTCTAATATGATCATGATTGTTTTATGCTAATGTTTATGTATATGTATGTATCTATGTATCTATGTCACTGTCTGATATGGTTGTCAGGGATCATTCTTATGGAAGAGTGATTGCTTATGCAGGTGAATGGCATGAAAGAGGTTTCTAGCCTTATGGGGAATAAAGTAGGAAGAGTAGCCTCAACAAATTTATGAGGTCAATATCATGTGGATATGAGTTAATATTATGTGTTTATACTACGCCTATGTTTACATTATGGACAAGTAATATTGAGAGATACATCAATGGAATGAAAAAAATGTGATCCATGGATGGCAGAGAGACACTGGAAGCAAGGTTGCTTGGTAGAGTCAATGTGTGGTCTATGGATGTGGAGTACTACCGTGTGTATATGTTGTGCATATTGTATATTTAGTGATTGTACCTATGGTGTTGTGCGTCTGTTTTATATATGGTGTTGTGTGCATATTGCACATGCAGTGTTGGGTATAGATCATGCTATGTACATGTTGGATATGCGGTGTTGTGTACATATTGTACAATGCGCATGATGGATATGCAATGTTGTGTGTATATGGTGTTATGCGCATGTTGGATATGTGGTGTTGTGTACATATGGTGCTATGTACATGTTGTATATGTACTTGTATGTACATATGGTGTTGTGTGCATGTTGTACATGTGGTGCTTTGTACATATGGTGTTGTGTGTATGATTTTACATGTGGTGATGTGTGCATGTGGTGCTTTGTGTAGGTGGTGTTGTGTACATGTCGTGCATGTGGCGCTGTGTACATGTTGTGCATGTGGTGATGTGTACATGTGGTATTTTGTACATGTGGTACTGTGTACATGTTGTACATGTGGTACTCATGTACATATGGTATTGTGTGCATGTCGTACATGTTGTGTTGTGTACATGCAGTACTATGTATGTGCATTGTGTAGTCATGGCATCATGACGTGTATTCGTTGTGTTGTACTATGTGTGCGTATGTGTATTGTGTTGTACACTGGATGTAGGAGTACATATTGTGTTGTGTTATACATCGGGTGTAGGTGTATGTGTCGTGAATCATGATGCATATCAGGTGTAGGTGTATGCATTGTGTAGTGTCATACATTGTGCGTGGATGTATATGTTTTGATGTACATTATGTATGTGTACGTGATTAAAGAAACAAATATGCACTAGGTGTGGCAACCAATCCGGTGTGTGTAAAAAAAGGAAAAAGGATAAAGGTAGAAGCGAAGAACCAATTAAAGGATAAGTATCAGTATTTTATTTCAGTTTTATTATATATGTGATCTATGATTCTGATTTATGATGGTTACATGTGATCTATGATTTTGGTTTATGATGATGGCATGTGATTCATGATTATGATCTATGATGGTTGTGCTTTGAGCTAACTAGATGTGATATGTTTATTCATGATGATTTGGTCAAGAGTTGGTTTGGCTTGTTGTGATAGGAAGTGAACATAAGTGAAAGTGTACCTTATTGATGAGCCACCAATGAGGTATGATTTCAATTTATTTGAATTTATTTTGAATCTAATGGAATTTATGTGTTTGGTACAGGAAAGCATGGAGATGCCCGGTTGGGTGGTTGAAACTGACTGCAAGAATTAGTAGCGTCAGTGAAAGGAATTGGAACAAGCAACAATATGCTGGTAGAGCATTTTAGAGAAGAGCCATTGTGGGACACTAGTACACAATAGTGTCCATTGATTGTCATGAGCATGGTATGACCAATATGATGGTTTTGAGACAGGTATATGCCTTGGTTTTTTGACCTTCTGATGCGAGGAAGCCTTGCCAGGAGATGGATCACCTAGGATAGGGCATGTCAGGGAACTTGGAAGGTGAGTGACTGCATGGAAGAGGGTGACCGGATTGCCCAAGGAACTGTGTAGAAGAGAAGGGAAGGTCGGGGATGGATTTGTTTTAGTCACTAGAATTTCCAGATGGAATCAAATGCACATTGGGAGTGTGCCCTGGAACAATGAGATGGTAACTGTTCACTGATGGGACACGTGGCACAGGATTGTAGCGCTGGACATTGGGTGCATATTTGATTTTGACAATGGCTTCTGAACTTCTAGGGAAGGAGGTAAATCCTAGTATTACTTTGAGGATGGAGGTGTGAGCCTCTCAATTCCCTTATTGCTGATGCAGGTATCATATCCTTTTATTTGCTCATTAGAGAAAATGTGCATATACGTACATATGTATATCATTGTAAATATTATATCGATCTAGATTTATAAATCTCCATAGACAATATGATTATTTGTTGGTTGAAGCAAAGGTGCATAAGTATATGTGGTAGTCATTGTAAATACCATAATGAGCTATGTTATAAAGCTCCAGTAAAAGATATGATTGTCATGTTTTCAACAGGTTGTTCATTTTAAATACTAAAATGAGCTAAGTTATAAAGCTCCATGGGTAGTATTTTTTTCTTTTCAGTGGTCTTGTTGGTTGTATGTGTCATTGAATACTGAGGATTGTGTTCCCCCAATGGGGAGGGTTCTGTAACATCCTTGGTCAAAAATCCATGTAATAAAGTTAATAAAGGAAAAATAAGACCAAGGTCATGGGACACATATTCCAAGCTGAATGGTGGGAAAAACATCCTAGTGGGTGTTCAATTTAGTTATTATGGCTAAAGGAAACTGGCAATGGCAATGACAACATATTTGAAAAGGTGAAGTGGCATTAATTGTCATATTATTTATGAAAATAATGGAAATTAGGAGAAAATGAAGGTGAAAGGTCACAAGTTTCAAGTGAGGAGGAAAATAATGGAAAATTGAAGAAAATAGAGGCCTTATTAATAAAAAGTATTATGAGGATAAGTTGGTAGCTTTTGACAGTTTTATGGTGGAGCTCTCTCTACATTCTCTCTCTTGCTCACTCTTGGACACTTAGAGAATTCTTGGAGTACTCTAATATTAGATCAAGGAAAGTAAAGGAAGGACCAAGAAGGAAAAGGAAAACAAAGGTCAAGCAAGGAAGAGCAACATATAGAAGTACAACATTATTATTTGTAGGTATCGATTTGCATGTGTGATTTCCTTGGTATCTTTGGCGTGCATGGTACATGCATGTGTGTATTTGGTTCTCTTGATGTCATTGGCATGGGTTTTTCTAGGTGTGACAATGTTCTTTAGCCTTTCCTTTCCATTTTTGGATAACCATGGTGTGATGGGTTCTCTTTTATTTGGTTAAGCTGGATTACCGGATGGTTTCAAAACTAATTAAGGTAGTCTTTGAAAGAAAGAACACAATGCCTAGGAATCCCTGGATTCGACTGGGATTGCAGTAAATCCGGATTTTGTGTCCATCGGTGGGCCTGGGAATCCTCGACCAGTGAATGGTGGGATATACGGTAAATCCTAGAGGTGTGTGCCCTTGATCAGGCCTAGGAATCCTTGACCAATGAATGGCGAAATATGCGGTAAATCTTAGAGGGTGGAGTCTTGATTAGGCCTATGAATCCTAGAACGTTGTATGGAGGGATATATGGTAAAGCCTAGAGACTAGGAGGCAAGCAATTCCTCACGATGTAGGTGGAGAAATATGGTGGCATTCAGGCTTGTTTAGGGCCTAGTGATCTGTTGGGGTTTGCAATAAATCTTGAGGAAACCTAGTTTGGTTTGTTTTTGAGTCCCACATTCATGCTTGGAATATGGAACGGGGGTGATTGGATAAAATAAATATTTGGTCTAGCTAATCTATGGTTGGATGGTTCGTGGAAGTCGCATACTTGGTTATGACAGACTTGATGTATGACTCTCCTCATGTTTTTACTAGTAATTGAAAGTACAATGAATAAATGACCTAATATATGATAATGCACCTATTGTGGTATGAAAATAATGCTTCTTTACGAATCTTAGATAAGTATGAGACCCCTATGCTCATATCTAATGTTATGACCTATAGATTGCATATTTGTGACATGTTTGATGAAATGTCTGTCATGGCTAGTAGGGGTCCAATCAAGTCATTGATTAAGTGTTTGCATTAGTACCTTTGTTTTACTATCATTTATCATTTATGAAGGTTTCATGAAGTTTGGTGTAGTGGCCTGATTCCTAGCCCTAAAAAAGTGGCACATAATCTGGGGGCACTGACTCAGAACTATCTAGAAAATTCCACGGTCATTGGCATGCCCTTGCTGTGGGAGCGAATGTAAGGCTTTGGTTGCATGCATGCCTTGTCATGGGATTGACTAAGGCTCTAGGACGGTAAAAAGCTAAATTGTCTCAGGGGTTAAGCATTTGGAAGGGTTGGTTACGTCTTGAAGGGTCTATAGCTCTTGGGAAAGGTTAGTTTGGTTGTCTTTATCAGTTCCACTTCCTTGAATGTACTTGGGGATTTGAATCACATCATAGTAGCCTCTTGTTACATGTTACTCCAATGTACCAATTATCTTGGGTAAATGTGGGAGGAGGGTGTTACAACAACTCATCCCAAAGTTGATATAAATTCTAAGGATAGTATAAGATATATGACTTAGGCTTAGGATAAAATATTATTATTCCTCATTGGCCACCATTGCACTCCCTAAATCCAATTTTATTCCTCTCTTGTGGAATCATATCCCTTCGTGTTTTTGTCCTTATTTATTTGTAGCTAGTAATGTACTTTTATAATTAATTTTCAATGTGTAATATTTTCATATTACATTGCTTGGACGTAGACCATTCATCATATACACAAATATACATTGCTAATCTAATGATCAAAACCATGGTGTTACATTTAAAGCATAGAAAGTGTAATTCATACGCAACTATGTCTCCTATCAATAGTAATACAATTGACAACTGTGGCTAGAAAATTTCTATGTGTGGTAAATTGAGGATGGTGGAATCAACCTTTTACACCACATGGTCATGGTATTTAGCATTAAAGCAAAGAAAATTTCATTCATGGGAAATTGTGATTTTGTGCCCTTTATTGCTAATAGTAGGTTGACACTAACATAAAGGCCTTTGTACTTCATGAAATTTAGATTGTTGAAGCTCACAACCCAATGTTAATTTTCTTTTGTTGCCATGATTTGAATCAACATCCCAACCATTAACTTTGAAAGAAAGATAGGTAGAGTGGTAAGGAAAGAGAGGTACTTATGACAAAGATAATAGTAATTCCCTTGAATTATTCACACCATAACTTCGTAAGTGTTTACAATAACATGGGTCCTGGTTAAGCATTCAAATATAGACACAACACATGAACATGTGGATGTGGATGTGATTTAGTAAACATAAGAACCACTGTGAATCTTAGAGATTTGTGCAATTTTAGTTAGAGGCCATCATAGACACTTGAGGATGAGCCCAATGGTTTGTTGAAATATTCTTACCTTAGTTATAACTCTTTAGCCCTCATTCCCATAGAGCTAAAAATTGTGAAAATCTACTTGCCTCATTTTACCTTCAATGCCCCCCCACCTCATTTCAGTTGTATGTTAGTTGCATGGGGAGGCAATGAAATGACTTTCTACAATCTAGTATCAAGGATATGCATAATGTAACAATCATGTGGCATATGTAAGTGGAAAATAATATTAAAAAATAATAAAATAAAAATAAATGTTTATGTCAACTTAATGTTGATTATTATTGTTAATGTCCACTGAGACCGAATATGGTCTAGATCAAAGTTTAAGAAGTTAATAGGATACTTGGAAGTTTTAGAATTTTATTTCTATGCTTGAAAATGTTAATAGAAACATTTCAAGATCCCCAAAGTGTTGTTAGTTTAAAAGGTTAAGAAGGTTGGTAGTGTGCAAAATATTTTGAAATTTAGATTTAATTTGAGCATATGCTAGATAATCTAAAAGAAAATGTTTTTCGGCTTCAATCCTTTGTGTCACAAAGGTGATTGACTCTTTCATCCCATGGTATTTTGGGAATTGGCCAACATTGAGTTTCACTATGGAGTTTAATTTAGCAATGTTTATTTTATTCTTTACACTAGTCAAGATAGAGAGATACTTTTGATTTTTAAGATTTGGGTTGATCACCTCCTTATAATATCTTAATTTATTTTTTCCTTCTAACTCATCACATTACAATTTCTCCTAAAATTTTAATGTAATAATATTTTTAATATTATCCTTACTTTGCAAAATGATATTTTTCTTTATCCCCCAATCAACATTCGGCACCCTTATGCCATCATTGCTTTCATTGAAGGTGGTTTTGGCTAGAGTTTGAAGCAATTTTAGGAAGCCTATTGTAATCCACGTTGTTTAACTTCTTCTTATACATTAGATGCTTGGTCATAGCCATCCTCTCAATGGAGGAAATGTTGCTTCAATGAGAAGGATAGAATGTAGTGTATTTTGTTTAATTTTGAGATTATAGGTTATAAATTTCTTTTCAATATGTTCCATCTTTCTTCACAACTCTCTAGAGATATTGGATCTACAAATATCACATCCATATCCAAAGATTTGTTGATTTACAATTGTTTTGAAGTCCATAACGAGCTTTCTAGCCACCATTTATCTTTTTGTTAGTGCTATAATTTCAATTTGGCTTGTGATGGATATCAATTTTGAAATATTAAGATGAAGACACTTCCACCAAATTGTTATTATTATGTACGAAAGTATCATAGATGATCTATTTAGATCTAATGGATTTAATTACCATGAGTTTCATTTTGTCACTATAAATAATGAGGTCATCTTGAAACATAAATATTGAATAACATATAAACACAATTTACAATTCAATTTAAATAAGATACTTAAAATAACATAATTTTAATATAATAGAAATAAATAAATTAGCATATATAAGAGTTAATACAAGTCATTAAATATTAATTAATTAATTAATTTGATTGGGTTACTGGTTAAAGACATGTGCTTCTTTCTAAGAAGTCATATTCAAATGCAAAAAAGATGTTTAGGTTAATCATGATCTTAAAAAAGGCCAATATAGATCCATCTTAACTTCGGATTCAAGAAAGATAATCTCTCAAGATGCAAACTTTTTTTTGAGAGCAAAAGTTGAGGAAATGTATGCACCTAGAGATATTTGATTCTTCTCATCCCTCAGTAGATCCTTAATTAAGATGGATTTATGTTGTTTCTTAATAATATTATTTATAATATGTAAATTTCATAGTTTGATATATTAAAGTATTCTCATTTTTAATTTTATTAAAATTTTGTTTAATCTCAACAGAATATCCACAATATTTTAGTAACTAGTGAGGATAGAAGGTTCAAATATATCTTAAAAGTAATTATAAACATTTTTGCTTTTAAATTTTAATTAAAATATTATACAATTAAATTTAATTAAAACATTTATAAAATATTTTGATTGTGAAATGAGTTATGGTTTTTGGGCATATATTATTGATAGGCCATGGTATTATAACAAAGTCTATTTACAAATTAATAATTTTCCATGATAAAGTGCAGCGAATTTTCATGGTTAAGAATCTTAGTATATTGTAAGTATAAGTTTTTATTTGCTTGTTAATTAAATTTAAATATGGTTAACGAAATATCATTTCAATTTTTATGGTAAAATGACTCTTAATTTATAGCTATTATTTATATGTTTTATATTTTAATGTGATATGCATGTTATGGTTTTCTTTTATCTAAAAAAATATAAGTAATTTTATTAATAAAACAAAATTACAATATAACAAATTGAATATGTTAGAGATGTTGTAATGTAATGTTTAACATTTGACTAAGTCAAATTACTTAAAAATAATAAAATTTTTAAAATTAAATTAAATAAAAGATTAATGTACTGTAATATTTTAACTTGGTAAAAAAAACAAACAAACCAACTTTATAGAAAATAAATAATAATAAAAATTAAATGGCCTGTGGTATTCATGTGGAATGTAGCATATTTAAAGAGGGCAATTAAACCAACTTAGATCCATCTTAACTCCCATCTACCAAGGGTTAAGGGGAATCAAATATCTTGATATGCAAACCTCTTTTAGAGTAAAATGAGATTTGTTTTTCTCGACTGTCGGTAAATATCTTGATATGCAAACCTCTTTTAGAGTAAAAAGAGATTTGTTTTTTCTCGACTATTGGTAGATTTGGAGTTAAGATGGATCTAGGCTAGTTGAACCAATTTTTAAATGTTTACACTCATTTATGGACGCTACAACATTTCTCCCATACAAATAAACATTTACACCACTACAACTTCGCCCAAGTAACTGCAACAATTAATATTATTATTTATAAATTCATATTAACGTGGTTAAACCATTTTATCAACTAAACTTCCTTTTCATGTTTTTTAATACAAGTATAAATAATATTTTCATAGTTAATAAATGTAAAACCAAAAGCCCTAGTCTAACTAACCAGATGAATTGCCTGAACAGTTATGGAAATTCTGGTTATATTTAGAGAAAATCCAGCAAGGATTTTTGTAAATCCAAGTTATAGTTGTTAAATTTCAAAATTTTAGGTGTCCTAAATGTTTTTGATGGAGTTGAATCTATTTCCACTATAAAAACACGATTCAAACACAACCTCTACAAAATTTTTTGAATTTTTTTTACCCAGATTCCTTACTTTTAACCGTGCCAATCATTCCTCCACCTTGAACTACAAAACAAAATGAGGGTACAATGAAACATGAACCTGCATGTAACTGCATGTAACATGTTCGTTAGCTGTCTTATATTTGAAAATAAAATCATGTTCATTAGCTGTTTTCATCATCTTGTTATTTGCAGACACGTTTAAAGTTTGAATTGCCACGTATCATCTAGATTGCCACCTCTCTTCCTGGAGGCCAAACTATGGAATTTTTCCATATCTACTCGATTCCCCACTTTAAATCTTCAGGACTGTGGTTTGGACTGAACTTTTAACGAACTTAGAAACGAAGGAAGGAGGAGCAGAATGGTTCTCAGCCGGATCTTGGGGCGGGGTGATGGCACAGATAAAGAGGAAACAGTGCATTCAATGTTTGCATCTCGCTATGTTCAGTCTGCTCCACCCAGGTTCAATGCTCCTCCTCTGTTTTTTTTTTTTTTTTTTTCCATAATTGTCACTTAAGGGCTTCCGGGCTTCCCAAGTTTTTCTGTATAGTTGTCTGTTACCATTTGATGGGTTTATGTATCATGAAGGTGCTCTGCAACCTGTGCAGATGTTTTGTTTTTATGAAAACGTATCATGAAGGTGCTCTGCAACCTGCGCATATGTTTTGTTTTTCTGTTTTCATATTGAGCAAGATTTGAGTGAGCGGGTTTACACATTTATATGTGGAATTGTTACATCTCGTTGTTGTTATTTAATTTCAAGGTTTTTGTTTTTAGCCGAGTTAAAAATCAGATACCAAATTGATGTATGAAGTCCAGTTAAAAATCAGATACCAAATTGATGTATGAGATTCTCGTCTCATAACGACAGAACGCGAGAGACCTATTTTGAGATAACAATATTAGCCATTTGACTATTATTATTATTATTATTGAATTTTAAGGTCACAGCCAAGCTATTATTATTATTATTCAATTTTAAAGTCACAGCCAAGCCAGAAGCTAGACACCAAATTGATGTATGGGACCCCCTCTTTGTGGGACAATTGATACTCCACACCAAATTGATGTATGATACTCCACACCAAATTGATGTATGAGACCCTCTTCTTTGAGGGACAAGGACAAGAAATCCGGTGGCTAACCAAATTGATGTATGAGACCCTCTTCTTTGAGGGACAAGGACAAGAAATCGATTTAGCCAGATTTAGCAATTTGGCTCACCAAATTATGTATGAGACCCTCCTTGTGGGACAAGACTCCTTCTTGTAGGACAAGAGATCGGTGGCTAACCAAATTGATGTATGAGACCCTCTTCTTTGAGGGACAAGGACAAGAAATCGATTTAGCCAGATTTAGCAATTTGGCTCACCAAATTATGTATGAGACCCTCCTTGTGAGACAAGACTCCTTCTCATAGGACAAGAGATCTGGTAGCAATTTAGCAAGATTTAGTGATTTAACTTTTAAATCTATGAAGCCATACATACTTTATAAGTCTCAGGCTTTATAAGTCTGAGGTGTTGTGTGGAATTCTTATACTTTATAAATCTAACCTATTGTGTGGAATTCTTATACTTTGTAAGTCTAACCTGTTGTGTGGAATTCTTACACTTTTTAAGTCTGTGATGTTATGGGGATGCATATCTATGAGGCTTTATAAGTCTGAGGTGTTGTGTGGAATTCTTATACTTTATAGGTCTAACGTGTTGTGTGGAATTCTTACACTTTTTAACTGTGAGATGTTGTGGGATGCATATCTATAATAGTGAATAAAATGGATATATATCTATAATTTTGAAATTGTTTTTATAATTTTGAAATCTTCTTCTCTTCTGTTTTGGTAGAAAAAATATTTGCCTTTGTTATATGGTAGGTGTGTCTTACTCCACATTGATTGACTTAGATTGATTGATTTATTTAGATTGACAGTGTATCTACATATTTAGAATCACAAAATATTTGTGATTGTGTTTTTATAATAATAATAATAATAATCAAATCTTAAGAGTTAGTTCAACTCTGTTAATGCTTTACTAATAAGTTGTTGCTAATGTTAAATATGATCTCTTCGAATAAATTTGACTAGATTTCTGGATATTGCTAATAAACTCACAATATATGATCCTTTTAAATGAATCTACCTAAATATTTATATATTTTCTTATACTTAAAAATATATATTTTTTGAGAAAAAAATATTATTATTATTTTTATTATTTTATTAATTATTATTATTATTATTATTTTTTTAATATTTATCTTTCCATATTCTATTCTATATATCATAGAATACTCATATTCTATTCTATATACTCATAGATCACTCTTTCCCTAGGTTGTATGTACTCTCCATCTGTATTTGTATATTTTATTTTTCAAGGAAATGGAGATGAAGCGATGTGTAATTCTTAATAAAATATTTCGATTTTTACTTAGTGGCAGCTCATAACTCTCAATATAATTAGTTCCAAAATTGATTGGTTGACGCAACTTCCACTAACACAACTCAACTCTCAAGAGTCTAGTGAGTGCGTGGGTTAAAAAGTGGTTTTTTTTTAAAGAGAGTGAGTGTTTGTGTTAAAAAGTATTTTGTATAATATATAAAATACAGGGGAAGAGGGAAATAGTTGGAATTTTCAAAAAGTCGCATTATAATTTACATTTCTTCTCTTACACAATTCCATTTTCTATAATATATAAAACATGGAATAAAGAGAGGACGGAAATATATATGAAGAT
>APFE030007242.1:6923-40887 GCA_000404065.3 Pinus taeda | reverse complement strand
AATGTAACTCTGGTTCCGCACTTTCTCTTACTTTTGCCTGCGGGCCCGCACCTTTTTTTCAAGTTATCTGCGTACTTATATGCTCTATATGTAAAGGGGAGGGTGTGTACCCCTGTAAAAGTCAAAAGGTGCAACCTTTATCTTAAAAAACTCATCTT
Source organism: Pinus taeda (assembly GCA_000404065.3). Taxonomy (NCBI): domain Eukaryota; kingdom Viridiplantae; phylum Streptophyta; class Pinopsida; order Pinales; family Pinaceae; genus Pinus; species Pinus taeda. The sequence continues at coordinate 40,729 of APFE030007242.1, read as the reverse complement.
GGGTTAATTCTACAGTTTTCTAGAAGCATTTGTTACGTGGATTGTTCGCTCCAAGTGGTTCATGCATCCCATGAGAGGAGGAACTAATCCCTTGTTGAGAGGAGCTATCCCTTTGAAGTAGGACTCTATCCCTTTGAAGGAGGAGCTCGTAACTGATCTCTATTGCACTATAAATTGAGGCATTGAGTCAGTGACCAGAGAGGTTAGAAGCCAAAATTTTGAGGGTAAATTCTAGTGAAATCAAGACTTCCTATTTGAGCTTAAGATGAGAGATCACATACCTTTTTGGCTTCATTAGGGAGTGAGTGAAGCTTGTCAAAGTAGAGGAGACTTCTTGTTGGACCTTGGGAGCAACTTGTACAGCATCAAGGAAAAGGTTGTAAGGTTCTCCTCCTTTTGAATTAATACAATCAAGCTCATTTTTCTCAACAAGTATCTCATGTTATTTGTTTCATGGACTCCTTGACTTTCATGTTAAATATGTTTTATAATATTGGATATTCAGGTGCTATTTAATCATTTGCCTTGTTTGTGCTTACAGGTTTGTGACAAAGGAACTTACTTGGATCAAAGGAGCGAAGGCATCTCCAAACTTACGTTGGAAATGAGGTAGGCCTTAAACACATTTGTTTGCCATTATTTATAAAGCACATTTAGAGAAATATAGTGTTTAGTTGGTTTGTTTGTCATTAGGTCTTCATTAGATTCTAGGAAGGTCTATCTTGTCCGCAAGATCGACTCATTCCGCGTGACACACAAGAAAGTTTTTTGTGAAGTTAGGCATAGCTATGTCTTGTGCTTGGCACATTGGCTCTTTAAGATGTTCAAAGGCCTTAGTCACTTCCAGAGTCTAAGAAATGCATCTTTCTTCAATAATGTTTCTAGAGGTACTTCTAGTCTCCCATAATTCTTAACAAACTTGCGATAATACCTAATCAACCTGAGAATTCCTCAAAGATTCTTTATGGTTGTGGGGATTTTCCATTCCTTAATGGGTTTAATTTTGTTAGGGTCCAGCTTACCACCCTCATGAGATACAATATGACCCAAATATTCCACCTCATGTACTCGAAATAAACATTTGGAAGTTTTTGTATATAATTGTTTAACTCCAATAGTTTGAGCACCCTGTCAACATGTTGAACATTATCCTTCCAAAACTTGTTGTAGATTAGTATATCATCAAAAAGTGCTAACAAAAATTCTCTAAAAGAAGGTTTGAAGATGGAATTCATGAAGCCTTGAAATTTGGAAGGTGCATTACAAAGGCCAAAATGCATGATGAAAAATTCATAATGACCCTCATGAGTTTTGTATATTGTTTTTTGAGTCTTCAATCTTCATTCTAATTTGATGATATCCCAAACGAAGGTCCATCTTGGTGAAGTAAATTTCTTCATGTAATTCATCCAAAAAATCATCAATGACATGAATGGAAAATTTATCTTTAATAGTGAGATTGTTTAGATCCCTATTATTTGGACACATACACCATGAACCATCCTTCTTGTGCACCAATACTACTAGAGCAACCATACATTCTAGCATTTTTGCAACCATACATTCAATTTCACTCTTTTGGGAATAGAGATATATGTAAGGTATGATGTTTGGAGGAACGCTTCCTGGAATCAAATGAATATCATGATCATGATCACAAATAGGTGGGATGGATTTGTGAGTCTCAAATACCTTGCAATGATTGTTCAAGGCTTTTGGAGATCTGGAGGAATAGATGATTTTGATGTTTGAACCTCTAGTGAGCATAATTATCGAATTATGCCCCATTGTTTTTTATTCAAAAGATTTTTCATGCCAATAGTGATTATTATCTTTCCTATTTTCCTTGTGATACCCATTAATTCAACTTCCTTTCCTTCTAAAAAAAATATTCAAGAAAAGTTCTTGAAAATTAAAAGATATTGTCCCCAAAGATTGTAACCATTGGGATCCTAGTAAAACATCATCACCAACTATGGGAATGGAAAGAATTGTAATATTCAATAAATATTCCCCCATGGCTACCATGATATTATGGAAATTTCTAGAGAAAATTCTAGTTCCTCCATTTGCAACCATCACTTGACACTTTGGTGCTGTATATAGGAAGCAATTCAATTCCTTGGCTACCTTACAATGAATAAAAACATGAGTACTACTTAAATCGATCATCACTATCACTTTTTTCTTGTTTATATATCCTTATATATAGAAATTTTGTGGAGTGGTAATTCCATCCAATTCATTGCAAGGTATGGTAAGATTCATTTTTCTGTGGGGTTGGTTCCTGGTGTATATCCTCCTCTTTTGATGTTTCTTGTTCATTTTATTCCTCCTCTTCACAATGTATGTATATAATTTATTCTCATCACAATGTTTTGGTTCAATACCATAAAAATGTTTGGGTTCTAAATATAAATATGAAATTTGTACCTTTTATGTGTGTTTCACATCATGGACATCAAAATATTGTTTTATCTGTAGTATCCATGTTACAAGATCCTTGCCATAAAACTTCCTCATATCAATATTTGGAATGTGGCGGTTCTTAAACCCAACATTAGAGACTCTAAAATCATAATTCATCTTCCCTTGTTCCTCATCATGATTTTCATGAATTACCTTGTCTCCAATGGGAATCCTTTATTCTAGAAACTTTGCCAAACCTTCAACCCCTTTATCTTGAGATTCATCATTGCTTCCATATTGTATTTTCAAACATCATTGAAAACTCCCATCTCTATTTTTATACCATCTATATTAACTCCCATGTCCCTTTTATACCATCTATCTTAGAATTCATCATGGCTTCCAATTCATTTTTTTTTTTACTTTTTGCGAGAGCAAAATTTGTTGCACTTGGTCTTGTAAATTTGATAGGTCATGCTACATTTCTTCCTCTTCTTCATGCACCATATAAGAGCTTTATGGTTACTTACTAGGTGTGTATTTTTTTTGGTTTCAAGGAATTTTGGAATCAAACAATTATATATATGCTTCAGTATGCCATTTGAATCACTTCAAACTAATTTTTCAAACAAAAGTTACACAAAATTTAAAAAATTACACACCCTTTTCTTTCTTTTTAGGAGCTCGACATGGAAACTACTTTATCTATATAATTTTGGATCTCCAAAATCTAAAATTTCATCTTGTGGTGGCCCTATGAGACCACTTTCCAACGTCGCAAGTAATAATGATATTGTGTTCTTCATGAAATCTTTATTCCCAATCACCCACGATGCCCTAATTATAGATTGGTTCAGTAGAGCAAACTTGTACGAACTTCCACGTGTAACTGTTTCAACCTTTGGCTCTGAAAATGATACCAGAAAAACTAAAGTCCATGCAATTTCAGCTTATTTTTACGAAATTTAAATCCGATGCTCGGAGAGAGATTTATGATGATTTTACCTAGGTCACATGTTTGAGATGGAATTTTGGAGCCTACAAAAATGCTAATTTCCTAGGATAATATCTCCAAACTATAGTGAAACAAGATTTGAAATTCATACACAAAGTTTAAAAGTATTTTAGCTCCACACAATTTCTATTTCATCTTCTGAAGCCTTGTAGAAAAAGAGTTATAGAGAAAATACCAATATGAGTTGTTTGAAGAAGTGAAACCCTAGAATCCAATGCTCTAATACCAAATTTTATGCATCTAATTAATATAAAAGATAGATCAATGACTTTAAAATTATCCTCTTTAAGGGGGGAACTATTGGGCATCGGACCCCCTGCAACATGTTTTTGGGGCTCAAAGCCCATGTTTTAGTCAAGTATATTGTAAAGATTCTGCAAAGTAAGGGGGCAGCGTGTGAAACATATGATTGAGTCATAGGGTAGTCCGCCCTAAGTTATGTAAAATAGTACGATGTAATGTCGTCCTACCCATGCTCAACAGACCATGGGAGTGTATAAATAGAATGAGGCTCTAAGTTGTAAAGATAGTGAATTGGAGAGAAGAAGAGTCTAAGTGGACTGGTTCATAGTAGTAGGAAGAGGCTCTGCAGCTGAGTGTGCAGAGGCCTAGTAGAGTCCACAGCCGAGTGTGCAGATCACTGTAGCTGAGTGCACACGGCGGTGTCGAGTATATAATCGAGATTGGAGATTAATAAAGATAAGGTTGATTCTAAATATTGTGTATCTGGGTTTCCTCTTACTTTTATGCATTTATATTATTTAATGATTGCGTGCACTTATATGAATGTTGAATGATAAATAAGAATACTAGGCTCACACCGATAAGTTAAGTACTATAATAATAATGCAGTAAGTATAAGTAATTGGGGTAATACTTTCTTTGTGATGCAAATAGAGTTGCGTGAAACCAGATTCATGGTTGCAAGGGATAGATAGTTGCATGAGGAAGCATGTGTAAAGGGTCAAAACGAAAGCCTCCCAAAAATCATCAAGACATCCCTAGGGTGTAGAAACCTAGTTCCATCACCCTCCCATGCTACCTCGGGTGAGACTTCAGTCCATGCACCACAGACTATTGCAAAAAGGGCTGGTAGTTTCGAGATTTATTTGGCAAAATCATCTCTGAACCTGGGTCAGGCCCATACAAGCCAACAAATGGTTCCGTTGCTAGGACCAGAAACTACATGAGGGATGTCTAATTTCGTGCCACGGGAACCCAATAAAGAAAGAAATTGAAGAGTGTTTGGACAAGAAGATTCATGAGTTCGCAAAACAGGAAAACATAACTCCATGAGTATCTATGGAATAGTGGTTGGAGTGCTACTTGTATACAAAAATCCATGAAATATTCTTTGCATCCTTTCCTTCTGATCCATATGAGTGGATTGCGAGGTTAGCAGATAGCTAGGGAAGGTGTAGGCTCGACCAACCAAAAGTGTGGACTCTGAAATTAGTGCATAGACTAGAAGTGTCAAAAGATAAGATTGCACGAGTTGTGGACCATTCGCTTGACTAGATAATAGGAGGATTTATCACTGAGTTTGCAACAGACATGACTGTTAGCTATAGTGAGGCAGAAAGACATTTTCTCAAGGGACCTTGAGGTAAGTATATTAAATCTTTGAACACTTGGATTAAGATGCTATTGTGTGAAGAGTGGGTTATGCAAATAAATTAATGTTTGGGACTATGGGAGTGGGAAGATCTAAAAAAGTGAAAGTGTTGAAGAGTTAGAAAATAGTCCCTTAATTTTACCCTTGCGGGGGAGCAAGGACAAGCTCGTGAAGGTTTCTCCAAGAAGCGCAGTCAGTTTGATAAGGTAGCAAATTCCACATATACCACCTCCACCTACATCGCCACCTGTTTCACCCCCCTCACCTCCATCTCTACACACTCCACCTCCACCACCCGCATTGTTCAGTATGGCGAGCATGATCAAACTACCAGTATTCAGGGGAGTAGGGAATGAAGATCCAGACGAATTTTGGTTCATGGTAAGAGTGGTATGGGAAGCACAAGGTGTCATGGATGATAATATTAAGATAGCCATGCTGGTAAGCACATTGTAGGATCGCACGTTAACATGGTATATCAACCATTCTAATGACCACCAAAATGCAGGAATTGTAGAAATCCAGGCCACGCTGAATAGGGAATTTAGTAGGCCAAAGTCAGAAACATGATCAATCAATGGGTTTAAAGAGATCACAATGCTCTCAGGCAAGACTTGCTGGGATCTGGATCAACGACTGAAGAGTATGATTTGTGAAGCTAATATGATGTTGATGGATGGATAGCATCACACATGGTTTGTAGCATCTCTGACATTACACTTGAGGATTGTGTTGTCACAGCAGAAACTTTCCACAAGACCCTGGGCTTGGAGTCCAACAAATCCATGCGCATCTAAAGAATTTTTGTTTGGAAATACAGAGTTTGAAATAGGATAGGGCACCTCGACCAGAGGCGTGGGAGGAAGTATGGTGCATAGAATACAAAGGCCGAGGGCACGACAAATATCATTCTCCAGTGTTTGTGAACTACTTGGCAGGAGAAGCATCGATAGCATTTAGATCAGAAGCATAGGCAGGGTCGAGCATGGCACTTGCTTTATCGTGCATGATCTGTGAGATAAGAGGGAAACACACTACGGATAATTGTCATTTGTTGCAAAAGTATACACAGACATTCCAATAATTGTTTTGTAATTTTGTAGGTCAATAGGCCACAAAGAATGCACTTCCTACAGATACGAACTAATGATGGATCGGGCCCCTGCCTATAGGGTGTAGACTAAAATGCAAGCCCTCGACGCTGGATTTCAGGGGTGCGGTTGAGGAGGAGGTGGAAAGGGACCAGGAAGGGGTCGTAGGTAGCTAGTTTATTACGATTGCAGAGGGCCAAGGTGCTATGCCCGCCATTGTACCAACCCGACAAGGATATCATGTTTGTATTGTGCTCAGTTTGATCATGAGATAGAATATTGTCCTTTGTTGATCACAAGGATGCACAAAAAACGGGTATTCCAGCCACCTCCGACTTAGAATTGTTGAGACCTAATCATCATGGTTTTTTCATGATTCACATTCAAGAGAACATAGAAAACTTGAACTTATTCATTCAAATTTATGTGGTCCAATGACTGTTCCTTCTGCAAATGGAAATAAATATATGATGACATTTATTGATGACTACCCTAGAATCTGTTGGGTTTATTTATTGAAGAACAAATCTAATGCTTTTCAAACATTCAAAAACTTTCATAAATGGATTGAAAATGATGCACAATCTCATATTGGGTCTATTCACATTGATAATGGAAAAGAATACACATCAAATGAATTTGAAAACTATCTTCGCCAACATGGGATCAAACATCAAACGAATGTGCCTTATAATCCCCAACAGAATGGTGTAGCTGAAAGAATGAATATGAAAATATTAAATATGGTATGAACTATGCTCTTCTTCAAAAATGTAAAGATAATGTTTTGCGCTGATGTTGTTCTATGTGCTGCATATATAAAGAATAGATGTCCATCTAATGCTATTAGAAACAAGATTCCATATGAAATGTGGTATGGACATGTTCCTTCGATAAAGAATCTCAGGGCCGTTGGTTCCACCTATTATTCCTTGATACCAAAGATACATAGAAACAAACTTGGTGCTATAAGTCATAAATGCATCTTCCTGGGGTATTCAAACAGATCCAAAGCATATCGTCTCTATGATGAAGTAAATAAAAAGTTTGTTGTATCTAGTGATGTAATTTTTCATGAATCATCCAAAACTGAAAATGTTGTTGAGCGACAACTTGATCGCTTGGATAGATTCACAAAAGAAAAATCATTTCAAGAATTTGATAATCAGATTCCACATCTTGAAGGGGGGATTCCTATACTAGATCAACATTTGGAATCTTCTTCTGAAGAACACTCTCCCCTGCATGAAACTCCAACAACAGATGATGCTTTAAGTGATGTGACTGACAGAATTGGGAGACTCAACCTTGATTCAATCCCAACTCAACCAATAGAGTAGCCCAGACCATCTGAGAAAGGTCCCCCAAAGTGGTTGACAAAGACACTTGAAAGTGTTCATCCTGATGAGGTTGGAAAGACAGTAACTAGAAATTCAAACTAGCAAAATGGAGGTGATGTAGATGACTCTAATTCACCTGTTGATATGGATCTTTCTTATGATTGTGAATTGAACTTGTCTACAGATTTTGAACAAACTTCCTTCAAAGAATCTACTTCTCATGATGAATGGAAAGAAGCAATGCAAAAGGAGTATGATGCCCTCATAAAGAATGGCACTTGGAAGCTGGTTGATCCTTCATTAGGAACCAAACCAATTGGTTGCAAGTGGGTCTACAAGAACAAGTATAAAGCTGATGGCTCACTTGACAAAGCACAAAGCTAGGCTTGTGGCAAAAGGTTTTGCAAAGAAGGAAGGGGTCAATTATGAGGAGACTTTTGCCCCCACAACAAAATGCGCTATTATCCGGACACTCTGCCCTAACAATGAAGAACAGTTGGAAAGTCCATCAAATGGATGTAAAAACTGCTTTCTTGAATGGAGATCCAAAAGAGAATGTTTTTATGTCCCAGCCTGAAGCATTTTCTATGAAAGGACATGAACATAAAGTATGCAAACTTGTGAAGTCCTTATATGGCCTCAAACAAGCACTGCGAGCCTAGTATGAAAAACTAACTGAGCATCTTCTGAAACTCAATTTCAAACATTATGATCTTGATGATGCAACTTTATTTGTCAATAAAGTTGGCAAAACAGTTGTATATCTTGTGGTATATGTAGATGATCTTTTGATGACAGGGAACAGTGGAAGCTAAATTGCATCCATAGAGAAGGAATTGGGGAAAAGTTTTGAAATGATTGATTTGGGCTATATTCATTACTATCTTGGTATTGAAGCAACCCAACATTCGAAGTCCACATTTCTTTCTCAAAAGAAGTAGATTGGAGATCTGTTGAACAGGTTTGGCTTGACATAATGCAATCCTATTACTACTCCAATGGAACAAAAATTAAAGCTCACATCTATTGAAGGAAAAGAATTTGAGGATGCAACAAAGTATAGACAACTTGTAGGAAGTCTCAACTACCTAACTACTACCAGACCAGACATTTCATTTGTTGTTGGAATGCTCTCCAAGTTTATGCAAAAGCCTTGTGAGGGACATGGGTCTGCTGCAAAAAGAGTTCTAAGGTACTTGAAGGGAACTCAAGGCTTTGGAATCAAGTATACACAGGTGGACAACTTCAGCTTGATTGGACACTCTGATTCAAAATTCGATGGAGACAAAGAAATTGGGGTATCTACTTTAGGATATACTATGAGTCTTGGATTAGGAGTTGTCTCCTAGAGATCATGGAAACAATCAGTTCCAGCAGATTCCACAAAAGAAGTAGAATACATGGCAGCACTGGAAGCAACATAATAAATTTTGTGGCTCAGTAAAATTCTCGAAGATTTGCAGGTAAAACAAGTACAATCAACTCCACTCATGATTAACAATACCTCTGCAATAAAGTTGGCCAAGAACCCAAAGTTCCATGATCGAACGAAGCAAATCAATACTAAATATCATTTGATTTGACATCATGTTGAGGCAAAAACAATCCATCTCCATCATTGTTTCACTAATGAGAAAATTGTAGACATCTTCACCAAAGCACTTGAAAGAGAAAAGCTTGAACAATTCAGAATGATGCTTGGACTCACCAACATCCCTTCAGATTAAGAGGGGGAATGTTGACACCTAATCATCAGGATTGGGTGAATATAATGTAAATAAATAATAAGTAATATGAACAGTCATTGGGACATGAAGTGAACAGTCTCTCCCTCATGTATATAATAAAGATCAACCTGAAGGAATAGACATACGAATCAATTTGTTTTGAGGAGTTACTGCCTGGCTTGACAAGAATATATAAATAATGAGGTCTGAGCTGCACAAAGAAGATGCAAATGTAAACATGATGCCCAGAAGCAGTATGACCATTGGAGATGATAAGGGGAAGTAGCCAGAAGAAAATGCATGGGTTTGAAAGGCTCCTACAAAGGAACACAAGTTTGACTTAGAACGCGCAAAGGAGACATTCATGGAAGCTAAGAAGAGCTTCATGTAGGCCTCCACTTTAGGTAGTAAGGATCAACTAGAACCAGGAATGGATCCTTCAATGCTCACTACCTTTCTGGAGACATGCATGAAACTATTGCGTGACAACAAAGTAGTTAAGGTACTACAGGAACTAATCACTAGGTGCAGGGGCTCAGGAGAACCACGCGTGGCCTGGAAACTGGGGAAGCGTGCATTGCGCACTAGAAGGGAAATGAGGTTCACTGTGCAAATTTTTGAGTACGAAATGGATCAAGTAATCCTAGATCTGGGTTCAGACATGAACGTATTACCAAAGCAAACATGGGAATTCATGGGTAGACCTGCATTACAATGGTCCCCTATTCAATTATGAATGGTGAACCAACAAACGATTTTGCCCATGGGGAGATTGCAAGGGGTAACAATAGATATTGAGGGTGAGAGCATGTAGGCAGATTTTCAAGTAATAGAGATTATCAATGACAGTAACCCCTATCCTATGCTACTAGGAATAGATTCGGCCACCAATATGAACAGAGTCATAAATTTGAAGAAGTGTAAAATGATCTTTGAGAAAAAGTCACTACATGTAGTAGTACCACTGGATCTAGCTGAAGGAGCGTGCTACACTGAACCAGTACATGACGATGATAGTGATGATGATCTTGATTGTATTTATAAGATATCTGCGTGAGACTAGGATTTGGTGAATCTAACTGCAGATGAAAGAATCTTGTGGGAGTGCGAAATCTCTTGCACTTGGGATTCAGACAAAGAAGTAGAGCAATGGAAGAATCAATTGCACGAAGTAACAATGCTTAATTGCAACATGATGAATAAATAAATGCAGTGCGTGAAAACATTGGCAAGGGAGTTGCCTACATATGATGAATTGTCAATGGTGGATGAATTTCTGAGCAAAGTTGAAAGTGAAGTACTAGAACCGCAACTATTTGATGCACTGAAGTGGGCACTACGCTCAACACCCGCACGATGGTGGGATACGCATCAAGGAAATTTTGAGGACGACACAGATGTAGAAGGATGATGAACCTACGATTTGGGAAACCGAAAATAGGGCTAGTAGAATGACGGACGAGATGACCCATGCATGCACCTCGCGAAATGGACCAAGGTCTAACAGGAAGAGCCACAGCCTGAATGGGTACATTTATTCTACCATACCCTCGATGTCATTCCCATGAACTGGTATACTGAGACAGAGCTCTGACATGGTATGGGTGAGTGGGATGTCTTGTGCAAGTGATTTTTGTTAACATTCACATTTGAAGACCGTTGGTCAGATACTGTTGCTGATGCGTTGCATGAAGTAAAAGTTGCCATCTTCAAAATACCATAGGAGCCAATGGAAGTACTTTAGTTAGTATGGGCAACCCAGTTAAGCAGCACCCTAGAGTGTTATATTGTGCAGGTGGAAGAGGATCATGAGGACCCATGAAATATTAATATCCTAGAAATAGAAGGCTGTCGCAAGGTTTGAGGACCATCAATTGAGGATCCCAACATCACAGTGCTGCTAAAAACAAAGCAGGTAAACATTGGCATAGAAGAGAAGCCAAAGTACATGACGCTTGGGGACTATTGGGATGATGCTATGGTAGAGAAGGTCGCTGAGTTACTCCGCGAATACCAAAACTTGTTCTCGACCAAAATTACGGACTTGAAAGGGATTATTGGCAACTTAGGGATGATGAAGATCACTATGAAACAGGACGTGAAACCAGTTAAGCAGCGACCTTACCATTTGAATCCAAAGTATAAAGAAAAGGTCCATAAATAATTAGATAAAATTCTTGCAACTAGAATTATTGAACCAATAGAAGAATTCGATTGGGTGAGTCCTATGGTAGTGCAGGAGAAAAAATAGAAAGGTGAAATAAGAATATGTGTGGACCTCAGGAATCTTAATGATGCCTAAGTACACAATCCATTCCTGACACCATTCACAGATGAAGTATTGGAGAATGTTGGTGGTCAAAAAGCTTAGTCAATCACGGATGGATTCTCAGGGTACCATCAGATCAAGATCGTGCTTGAAGAAAAGAGAAAAATGACCATCACAACAAAATGGGGTTGCTTTTAATACATCGTTATGCCCTTTGGACTGAAGAAAGAACCACCTATATTTTCGTTCATCATGGTGGCCACATTCAAAGAATACATCCACAAGTTCCCGGAGGTCTATCTGGATGATTGGACTGCCTTTGGATTAGTTAAACACCATGTAGCGGGCTTACATTTGATGATGGATACCTGTCGCTGACACTAGATTGCGCTGAACCTTAATTAGTGCACCTTCCTCGTTCCCTTTTGAAACCTACTGGGAAATGTGGTCTGCAAACAAGGCCTAATGGTGGACCCTGCTAAGATTTTTGTTATTCTGAATTTGGAAGCACCCCGAAGTACTAAACAATTGCGCACTACTTTGAGGCACACTGGTTACTATAGGAAGTTCATCAATACTATGCCCAAATAATAGCACGGATGGAAACGCTATTGAAGAAGGATCCTATATATTTTTGGAATGACGATTGCATGAAAATTTTGGATGTCCTTAAGGAGAAACTAGCATCCATTCCCATATTGGTCTTCCCAAAATGGGACGTGGAATTTCATGTGCATGTTGATGCATCGTGTATTGTGCTAGGAGCCGTGCTCATGCAGGAAGGCGCGAAAGACATAGATCACCCGATCACATTCGCAAGTTGGAGACTATCCAAAGCCAAAAATAACTACTTTACTACTGAGCACGAGGGGCTAGAAATGGTGTACACACTCCAAAAATACTGACACTATTTACTTGGTGGACATTTCAAGATGTATACTGATCATTCCAAGTTAAAATACTTGGTGAACAAGCCTGTGTTGGGGGGGAGCATATGTAGATGGATTTTACTACTTCAAGAATATGACTTTGAGGTCATTGTCAAGCCGAGACACCTTTATGCAGAACCAGATCACTTTTAACAAATTGAGACGAGCGAGGAACCAACAAATTTGGAGGAGAGACTACCTGATGCACAACTCTTCGCAGTGCATGTTGTAGATGGCCATTTCGAGGATATAATACATTTTCTAACAATAGGGACTGCATTGAAGGAATACTCAGTCCAACAGAAGAAGGAATTAGTGGTGCACATGGTGGACTTTTCTGTCATTGCATGGAACCTCTACACAATGGGAAATGATGAGATATTGCGAAGATACATACCTGAATTTGAATGAAGTCAGATCCTCATGGAAGCACATGGGGGTGCTGCAGGAGGACACTATGCAAGAAGCGTGACTGCATAGAAGATTCTCTGCGCAGGGCTATGGTGGCCAACCCTACACCAGGATTTGAAAGTGCACTGTCGGGCCTACGACATATGTCAAAGTACTGGGAAACCATCACAAAAGGACGAGATGCCATGAAATCCACAAATGACGCTGCAGCCATTCAAAAGATGGGCAATCAAATTTGTGGGACCAATCGATCCTCTAGGAAAGACGGGTGCACTCTACATCATCACCACGATGGAGTACCTGACACGATGGGTAGAAGCGCAGCTAGTCAAGGATTGCATGACTGCTATGGCTACGAAGTTTTTATTTGAAAACGTGTTGACATGATTTGGTTGTCCAAAAATCTTAATGAGTGACCATGGAACACATTCCCTGAATGAAACCATCAGCATACTCACAAAGGAGTTCCAGGTGTATCATCAACAAAGTACATCATACCACCTGCAAGGTAATGGGACAGTAGAGGCATTCAACAAAATACTGGAGACTGTGCTGACCAAAGTATGTAATGCATGGGGAAATGACTGGGACCTGCACATATCTGCTATATTATGGGTGTACAAAACAACGTGCAAAAAATTGATGGGCCAGACACCTTTCTGGCTAGTCTATGGCACGAAAGTTGTCATGCCAATGGAATACATCGTACCTAGTCTACGAATAACAGCACTCACAGCCATGTCAGACCACGAAGTCTTGGAAGAAATGCTCCCAAATTTAGAAGAATGCGAGGAAGAACAATTTTTGGCTGGATTTCATTAACAGGCATAGAAGCAGCATGAAAAGGCTTAGAATGATCATCGTATCAAGTTGTGCACCTTCAAGGTAAATGACTTAGTACTGTTGTATGACAATAAATTTGAAAGATTCCCAGGAAAATTCAAAATGGACTGGCTAGGACCATACGTGGTTAAGGAGGTTCCAAATGGAGGCATCGTCGAGCTAGTTAAACTAAATGGTGAACCCTTCCCCAGCAAGGTAAATGACAGTCGCTTCAAGCTCTACACAAGTGGGCCGGCTACATGACTAACCAAATGCAGCACAGTCTTTGCGACCCGAGGAGCCGGACAAGGGCATGAGACTATAAAAACACACAACAGATACTACTACCAAGGTCAGGACACAATTCAACAAGTGTGCAACAGACAAAGCAAACAACAGAACAGTACGCCGCAAACCTCCGTGCAGTGTAGGACCTGCTAGATGGACTCCGCACTAAGAATGCCACACTGACTGAGTGACTCGAGGATGAGTCACGATGTTTGTGTTAGGGGCCTATTGGGCATTGGATCCCTTGCAGCTTGTTTTTGGGGCTCAAAGCCCAAGTTTTGGTCAAGTATATTGTAAATATTTCGTGAAGTAAGGGTGCAGAGCACAAAACATATGATTAAGTCATAGGGTAGTCTACCCTAAGTTATGTAAAATAGTATGATGTAGTTTTGGCCTACCCATAGTCCGTGAACCATGGGAGAGTATAAATAGAGTGAGGCACTAAGTTGTGAAGATAGCAAATTGGAGAGAAGAATAGGAATGGCTCAAGCATAGAAGAAGAGTCTAAGTGTACTGGGTTGTGGTAGTAGGAAGAGGCTCTGCAGCTGAGTGCACAGAGGCCTAGTAGAGTTCGCAGCTGAGTGCGTGGACCCCTGTAGCTGAGTGTGCAGGGTGGTGTCCAGTATGTAATCGAGATTGAAGATTAATAAAGATAAGGTTGATTGTAAATACTGTGTATCTATGTTTCCTCTTACTTTTATGCATTTATATTATTTGATGATTGCACACACTTATATGAATGTTCAATGATAAATACGAATACTGGGCTCACACAAATAAGTTAAGTACTATAGTAATAATTCAGTAAGTATAAGGAATCAGGGTAATACTTTCTTCGCACTGCAAACTTAGCTGCGTCAAGGTAGATTCATGGTTGCAAGGGATATATAGCTACGCGAGGTAGCATGTGCAAAGGGTCGAACCACGAGCCTCCCAAAAATCATCAAGACATCCCTAGGGTGTAGAAACCTAGTTCCAACACCCTCCCATACTACCTCGGGTGAGACCTCAGTCCGCGCACCATGGACTATTGTCGAAAGGGCTGGTAATTTTAGGATACGTTTGGCTAAATCATCTCCAAACCTGGTTTAGGCCCATACAAGCCAACAAGAATATACTTTGCATTATATAAATGAAAAATTATTGGATTATACAAATGATAACACCTCCTTGGTATATAGGAGTCCAAGGGGTTATAATATAATCAGAGGGTGCATAACAATAATAATGTAAGGGAACAACAATAACAATAGTGGAATTTTATGGGGAACAATAATAAAAGCATGGGGTAAATACAGGCATAAAAATAAAAATAGGGATATACACTAATAACAATAAGGGGAATATACTACACTAATATGGACTAACAACTTGGGACATGTTGTTTCAAAGGAAGGCATTGCAGTGGATCCAAAAAATATCAAATCTATCATGGAATGGGCAGCTTATAGGAATGTGGATGAGGTTAGACCTTTCATGGGGTTAGCATATTATTACAATAGGTTCATCATGAACTTCTCACATATTTTCTATCCTATAACATCCTTGGAGACAAAAGGAAAAAATATTGAATGGACAGAAGAATGTTCAACTAGTTTTGAGTAGTTGAAGTAATTTCTTACAAATGATCTGTTTCTGAAGATTACAGATCCATATAAAGAGTTCATGGCGTGTACAAATTATTGCAAGGGAGGACTTGGTCGAGTCATGAGACAGAAAGGATGGGGGTATGATACAAGTCAAGGAAACTGAATGAGCATGAGGAAAACTATGTGATGCATGATCTTGAGTTGGTGGCGATGATTAATGCATCAAAGATGTGGAGACACTATCTTCTTGGAAGGAGGTTTGTCTTGATGAGTGATCATAGTGGGATGAGATATCTATTTAACCAACCAAATATGAATGGTAGGAAAACTTGATGATTGGGCATGCTTAGTGATTTTGACTTCGAGATCAGGTGCATTAACGGTAAGGAAAATAGGGTTGCAGATACTCTTAGTAGAAGAGTGCAAGTAAATCACATTGTAGCTTTAAATTCATATGGGTAAGATTTTTAGGAGAAGATCTTGTAGCCAGGGTAGTCGGATGATAGGTAGCAACAACTTAAGCACAAGTTACATCAGTAGAGTACAAGTGAATAGGATGTGGATTATCATCTCACGATAGATGGTTTGGTGAGATTTAGGGACATGATTTATGTGTTGGTAAACTGTGGGCACAAGAAGCTTCTATTGATGGAATTTCATGTTTAGACATATCTTGGTCACCTGAGATATCATAAGACTTTGAAATATGTGAGGAAGTTTTACTATTCACCGAATCTGAAGAAAGATATAGATAATTTCGTCACAAGATGTTTGGATTGTCAATAGGTAAAAGAAAAGTGAAAGCATCTAGCTGGTTAATTACAGTTGTATTCAATTTTTAAAGGGAAATGGGAGGGAATTTCCATGGATTTCTTCATACTTTTTCCAAGGACATCCTAATAAAGTTATTCCATCATGGTTATGGTTCACAAGTTGACCAAGGTACCTCACTTCATTCAACTGAAGTCTACTAATTCAGTGAGTGAGGTATCCTAGGTCTTCATTAGGGGTATAGTGAAATTGCATGGTGTTCCCAAGAAAATCATATCAAAAATAGATTCCAACTTCACTCCTAGGTTTTGGAAGGATTTTTTTTCTAGGTTTGGGGATAGAGTTTTCTTTTAGTACAACCTATCATCTACAGATAGATGGATATAGAGAGAGGGTCAATAAGATTCTTAATGACATGTTGAAGATGTATGTTCTGAATCAACAGAGGAGGTGGGAGGGGTATCTTCCACTGGAAGAGCTTGATTACAACAATGGGTATCAGGAGTCACTGAGGATGAGTCTAGCTGAGGAAATTTACAGGTGGAGTTGTAATACCTCCATCAACTAGCGTGATCCAGTGAACATGGTGTCGAATGGACTAGATGTGTTGGAAGAGATGGAACAGGAAATGAAAGTTATCAAGAAGAATCTAAATGAAAGACAAGATAGGAAGAAGAGTTATGAAGATCAGTACAGGGAATTTAAGGAGTTCCACGTTGGGGATCATGTGTATTTCCGCATTAAGCCCAAGAGGAGCTCCTTGAGGATTGGGTCATGTGCCAAGTTGGCACCTTGGTACTGCGGGCCTTTTGATATCCTTGAGAGGATCATACCAGTGGCTTATAGAGTTGCACTACCACCAACATTGAAATTCCGCAATGTTTTCCATGTTTCATTTCTTAAACGGTATGTGAAATATGATGATAATGTGATTGACTAGTCTATATTGCAGGTGGAGCTAGAAGGAAAATTCTAGTTGGAATGTTAGTTTATATTTCAATGGAAACAACTCGTTCTTTGGATCAGATAAATCAAGCTAGTTAAAGTGCAGTGGAAGCACTTTAGGCCCAATAAAGCTACATGGTAGATAGCTGATAAGATGTGAGCTATGCATCCTTCATTATTTTCTAATTAAGGCAAAGGAGTTTTGGTATATGTACATATTTATGTCTGGTTTTTATTGTAAATATCTTAATGGGAATTTTCATAAACCTCCAATAAGTGGTATGATTGTCATGTTGTCGTGTTTTTTATGGTTATTTTTCCTTTTATCACATTGCTATTGTAAGTATTGCATCGAGTTAATTTATAAAGCTCCATAGGAAGTATGTGTTGGTTTTCAGTGGTCTTGCTAGTCATAGGTGTCATTGAACATCGAGGATGGCGTTCCCCTAAGGGTGAGGAGTTTGCAACAACCTTGGGTTAAAAGTGGTCATAAAGGATAATAAAGGAAAAATAATACCAAGCTCATGGGACACATACTCCAAGATGAATGTTGGGAAAAACATTCTAGTGGGTGTTAGTTTATTTATTGCTAAGGAACTTGAAAAAGGTATTAGAAAAGGCAAAGAGGTATTAATTGACATTTATTTATGAAAATAAAGTAAAATAAAAGAAAATGGAGATGAAGGGTCACAAATTTTGATGAGGAGGGAAATTGAAGAAAAATGAATAAATTAGAGGCATCAATAATAAAAAGACATTAGAGGATTAGTTTGGGGCCTTTTGTTAGTTTTGCATTGGAATTAATTTCAGAAAGAGAGAGAAGAGTGTGAAGAGGATAAAACATGCAAGAAAAGGAAAGAATGAAATAAAAAAGATGAAAAGGCAAGAAAAGGACAAGCAAGTAAGCTTCAATCAAGTAGCTTCAGTAGGAGGATTTTTCTCGTAATAGTTTTAATGTATGATTTCCTAGCTAAAGTGTGAATGCATGATACATGCATCTATTTATTTTGTTTATTTTCCCTCATTGGCACGGGTTTTGTTTGGTTTGACAGTGATTTCATCCTTGCATTTCCATTTTCTGGATATCCATGGTGTGATGGGATTATTTTCTGGTTGAGCTTTGGATTGTCAGAAGGTTTTGGAACTGGGTGATGCCGTCTCAAGAAAATTCCAAAGTGTTCAGGTTGCAAGTGGTTTAATCTCTAGGAATCCCTCAACAGGTTAATGCAGATAGGAAAATTCCTCAAGGTAATGGTGAAGAAACTTTGAGAAATCAAATCTTGTTTTGGGCTTTGTGATCTCTTGACTGGTTTTGGTGAGATTGTGTAGCCTCAAAGTGGAGGTGGTCTAAAATATGGGAATCCTTGGTTGTATATGTCTTGAGATCCCACATTTATGCTTGGAATATGGAATGGGGGTGATTAGTTGAAGGAAATATTGGGTTCAACCCAATCTATTATCAGGTGGTACGTGGAAGTCCTTGACCTGGTTAGGTTTTTCGTTAGTTAATAAGATCTATTTTTCTTTTGTGATTTATGAGAACTTGTACTTATTATTATGGTAATTTTATGGTTTTTTAGTTACAGTTAATAATCTAGTTATATGTTGGTTATAATCATGGATCTGTAATGTGCTATAGCTATAGATTTATTTAGGATTTGATAATTATTTGATTGTTAATAATGTATGGGATAAAAGGTGTTATTGCAACTATTATGAGAGGGCATTGAACCTTGTTGGTGATTCTTAGATAAGTTCTAGACTCCTATAATCATATATGAATTCATGACCTATAACTTACATGTTCACCATATGTTTAATGAAATGATTATCATGGTTAGGAATGGTTGCATCAAGTTCTCGCTATAGTTTTATATGTTTAGCATCATTATTATGTCATTTATCATTTTGAGAAGTCCTAAGCAGTTTTGGGCAGGGGTATGGAGGCTAGTTTGGAATTGTGGCTCTGATCTCGAGATTAGAGGCAATGATCTAAGTAATTTAGGTCACAACAGCATTGAGCAAGCCTTGTGAGTTTAGTTTGCGGCATTCAACCACATATAGGCAATGTCAAAGGTGCAGTTGGGAGTATGGGTTAATGAAACAAAGTTCTAGCTTAGGGATTTACCACATGGGTTGTTTCTTCAGCTCCTCGGTGATTTGTAGTCCTTGTAGGATGTTAGTTGGTGGTTAGAAAGTCTTAGTTGTAGAACCAACTTTCTTAACTAGAGCGAGGAGGATAGGTCATATCATAGTGGCATTCTATTTCACATTTACCCCCAGGGCTTGTAAAATCAAGTAGATGTGGGAGGGGCATTAAAAAATATGCCTAATTTACTCATAATCTTAGCTAGATTTTTGTTTACTAAAATATCCTCGTATTTGTAGTAATTCACTCTCCAAGATCAAGCATCACCATTTTTGTTACACACTCCCTTTTTGCAATAGAAGAGTATTAATATTTATGAAGTCTTACAACCAAGGTGTTGGGGCCAATTTTGGAAAGAAGAAAGTTAAAGAAATGTTGAAGTTTTGAAGTAGTTTTGGGAGTTGTGCATAGTAAAAAGCACAAAGAAGATAAAAAAATAGATTTTTTGTGTTAGAAGCAGTTTAGTTTTGGGAGTTGTGCACAGAAAAAAGCACAAAGAAGATAAGAATGTAGATTTTTTGTGTTAGGAGTAGTGTGAAAAACTGCTGCAAAAATGAGAACTTTGTAATAAGGAGTGGCATGTGGAATGAATGCGAAAAACTAGTTAAGTTTGACTACATCTTTGAACGAGTTTTTAATTAGGTCCACATTAGTGATTGTAGTCTATTTTTTCATGGTAATGCCCATGGAAATTATATTCCGTGGTATTTCCCATGGTATCAAGGTTGGCTTGGGATTATGTAACTATGTATAAAAATGTGAAGGTTGAAGGGATTCAGGCTGGATAGTTGGACATCTAAGGGTTTAGTTAGTTTGAGTAATTCTCGGTCGGTCCATGACTAGTCCTTGTTAGCTTAGAATTGTTGTTGTAATAGTATACTGTTATGATGTTTAAGCTGGAGATGAGATGGAGTGATATTGAAACGTTGTAACCTTGTACCCAACACTCCTTATTATCAATAAAAGAAGATGGCTAAAGGATTTTGTGTCCCATTTTCATGTGTTTCATGATATGTTTGCATGTTGTGTTAATTATATGTTATACTAGTACGTTATGGCTCGATGTAAACATATTACCACAAAATGAATAATTCAAGCACTACTTTTTAAAAACATTATTTCTATTTGTGAATGCTTTGAGGTTTGTCCTTAGTGCTTACCACCTAAGTTATCATTCAAATGATGAGCTAAGCATTGGAAGATGTTTATATACCTTTGACTCCAATACCCTTCGTCATTGTAGAAGCTTAGTTCCTACAGTCTCCATCGATGCCTTGGGTGAGACTTCACCTATTTTGTGGGTGATTTTCAATGGGTCGATATCTAGTGGGGTTTTGTTGGTTCCACTTTACGCATTAATCCACATCAGAATATAAAAAGTGCCAAAAAATTGTTCTATTATAGAGACTAGGGTTAATTATTGAAGGGAATCTAGAATCACATGAAGGAGTAAATCTATTAGTGGATTAAAGGAAATGAATGAGAATTTGTTTCCAGTGATATCGGAGTTGAGTGAATCAACATAGTTGAATGACTACAATGGTATGTCTTTCATATTTTTTATAATTTTTTCTTTTTCAAGTTTCTGCATTTTCTAGCAGAGTAGATACAAAGGATAAATGGCTAGAATAAAAATGGGCACCTTTTTAATGCCACAAGGTGGACACCTGAGCTCATTTAGTGATGAAATTGTGTTGATAACAAGTTTTTCAGTGCCATAGATTACTAATTTAAGAGTATATTAGAAGGGTATATTACGGAGTTTGATATTGAATCTATTGTCTCTTATAACATTTATGGGAGAAATTTTTTGAAGGGGCTATGCAGCCAATATATTCAATCATTAATTACTCTCACCAAGATGTTTCTATGCAATAAGGGCATTACGAAGATGGATTTTGGTAGTATGAGTGGCAAAACCCCTTTTGTGAAAAAGGAAAGATGGGGGATGTTCGGGAAATGATATGAGGGCACAAGGCATATGATGTGGAAATAGAAGAAGGGAGTTAATGAAGGAGATATTGAGAACTTCAATATAATTCACGAAAGATATGATAAGAAGCTGCAAAGGTAAGTGCATGAGAGAAAGAAGTCAAAAATGAAGCACTACATTGGAAGAGAATGGTAGAATGTGAACGCATAGTTTTGCATAGTGGAATAAGGTTTTTAGGTACCAGTGGCAGAGGAGAGAGATATGCATCAATGCCTACAGCTAAAAAGATACCAACAAAGGAAGTGAGAAACGGCCGCTATAGAATAATAAGTAGAAGAGATCAATGAAGTATTGAAAGAGTATAGCTCGCTATACCACATGAAGATGGAGAGGATGGAGGAGCCTCATAGCATAGCCATGGAGCAGTAGAGTGTGTGCATCTTAGTTGCCATCCTCATACTACACCATTCACTAAACGCATGACCATACATGCACTATTTAATCAAGTGGTAAGTTTCCCAAGGAAATTTTTCATACTTTAGTTAGTAACAAAAGTGAAAGTATTCATATTAGTAGTAGGAGTAAATCTAGTCAGTTTAAGGGAAGAAGACCAAATATTCCTCCTTTAAAGCACAGTGTTCGAAGTGCACCACAATAGATTGTGAATATACCTATAAATCCATTACCAAGGATTAGTAGGAAGAAAAAAATTGCAGATACTTCTAAGATGCCTATATTTCGTCTTTTTGGGACTAAGGATCCTGAAAAACATTTGTTTGTGTGTGAAGTAGTATGGGTTACAAATAATATCCAAGGTGATTGCACAAAGATTATACAATTGGAAATTTATTTTAGAGATTGGGCATTAACTTAGTACGTGAAGTATAAGATAAATTATCCAACTCGATCACTGAGAACCATGGAAAAATCAAGAAGGTGATGCTAAAGGAATTCTATAGACCCAAGTCTATGTCACAATGTATCACAAAGATGAAGGAGATCGAGCAGGGACAAAATGACATTGTTTGAGATCATGATAAAATATTTAAATTATTTCTAGGTAATTTGGCATTGAAGAGTCTAGATGAGTACCATAAGTACTAGATTATTGCTAAATTTATTCCCTATATTCAAACACCTTTCACCTAGAAAAATATTTCATTTCAGTTAGAAGAGTTAGAGATTACATTAAAGTTGGAGGAATCTCCAACAAGAAGTGGAGGAATTTATGGCATGGTTCAAGCTCAGTCATTATTGTCTACAATTATAGTTAAATTTCAATATTTATCCAAATGAAAAAAAATGAGAGGTATAGTGAAAAAACTACAGAAATGAGGGGCACCATAAAAATGAATTCCAAGTGATGACAAATTATATGTCGTCTTGTCACTTACTGCAGAATGTGTTTATCTCTGTCCAAAGAGTAAATGAGAAGAGAAGTTTGTAGCTTATTCTAAGCCTCAAAAGGACTTAATGTCTAAATTAGACCCCCTCCATTGGAAATTTCTTTGAACAAGCTTTCGAACGATATGTAGAAGTCCAAAAAGAAGCAACTAGATCAAAAGATAAGGCCTTATAAATTTTAAAATATTCAAGTCTTAGGAAAGAAGGAATATCAGAGGTCTAGCTATAGTCGAGCATATCAGTGATTGCATATCGGTGATCACACATCAAGGTTGCATAGCATATCGGTGCATTGCATAGAAAAAGTTTGATATATTAGAGATAGTGGATCGGTGGTCACACCATCATGGATCTAATGCATTAGAGCATCAAGCATATCATGAAATCAAAAATCGCATATCAGAATTTCTTAAAGGACAACCTTTTAAAGGGTGTGAGAAGGAGAATGTGTTGATAGTGTAAAATCACCGGGGGACTCAAATATAGGTTTAGACAAGATTTCATCGCAAAACCAAGGGTGGAAGGACCATTTTCTCTCTCCTCCAACAGGATGCGTGGTGACACATGATTGGTTCTAATAATGATGTTTGGCGGCATATGATTGGTTCTGATTAGCTACACATGGCAACATAGGATTGCCGCCTATAAGGACACATGAAAACTGACATCAGCATGATGTGGCAGTATGAAAGGAAATGTGGTAGGAAGTTATGGCATCTTAAGGGGGCCTAGGGGGGGAATCTAGGTGAACGTTTCATCACTCAAGAAGTGCCATGTGGAATTGATGACATCTTAATCAGAGATCAATGATTGGAGAATGAGAATGTCGCAACTCCCATGTTATTTCCTTAATTGGAAATCGTCGATGATAGGCACTCTGATATTTTGCTAGCACATGGTCACTAGAAGAACTTAAAAGATCATGAGTGCAAAGAAATTTGCGAAGGAAAAATGATCCCCATGTTGGAAAAAGAGGCCCTAACACCTTAAGTCTAAGCCTCCAGTCACAACCCTTGGTAATATGATGAGAAATGCAGAAAGGGGCCAAAGGATATCAAAACTCACTATTTTGTAATGTCTTTAAGAGTAAAAGTCTTGATGAGTTAGGGTTTGAATGAAGGCACAAAGCAGTTGGCAACTGAGGTATTGAATGAAGGCAGAGAGAAATTGGAAATTGAAAAGGGATCATCCCGTGGAATATTTTGTAACAAGAAACCAACGACATCATGGAAGACAAAAATGAATTAGAACACTTCGCGTGCACGTCCTCAAAGAGGTAAATGGAAGTATGGGACTCAGGGAACAATTAAGGTGGAAAGAGACAAGCGAACAAGCCAAGTAGCTGAAGAAGAGCATCATGGAAGAGACATGGCCTAATCAGAGGCCATCATGTGGCTGGGAGGTAGATATTTTCCTCACCCATCATTGAGTTTTCCCTTTTCTCTATTATTCTGTAATTTTTGTATTTTAAATAAGGAATTGAATTCTTTGTAATCATTTTAGACAACACAACCATTGCACGCCGAGATAGCTAGTTGATCAAATAACTAGAGCTCAGGCTGAGATATTTTGTAGCTATCTTTCAAGCTCTCCCTCTCCTTATAAAAAGAGGGAATAAACACTTAACAAAGGTTCCCAAACTCTACACCCAAGAGACTAAAATTCTGTGGTTCCACATTGGTTATATTTTCCTGTTCATGAGGGGCTTGAGCTATATATTGTTGAATGTAAATGGACTGCATCTTGAAGGTTAATGAAACTTATTTCGTGATTCCTATCAAAGAAATGTGCAGTATGTTTCCCCCCTTTGTTTATCACTTCATGTATGTATTTCCTCCTCTAGAATATTGTAATGAAGCTGCAGGTATCACTCTCATTCATGGTTGTATATTTTCTGGTAAGTGGTAATGATACCTATGTTAACTACATCTTTACTTGTGTACCTGTAAGTTGCACAAATTTACTTAATGATATTCGGTGAAAAATGTATTCATCATGCATATAGCTTGGGACCATAATTACTACTCCACTTTTTTTTCATTTTCATCTCCTCACCCTTCCATATCTCTACTGGATATTATCGCCTAGGATTTTGTTCTATATCCAACCCTCTACATCGATTTCCCTCATTTCCTTCCTCCTATTCACCTATACTACAACAACAATGTTAAGCTACCTATTATTGTGTGTCGGCCACCAGAACTAAGACATTCATTTTTGGGATTATCCATATTTACGCCCTAAGTATTTAGATCTATGTATTTTCTTGAGTTTACCTTGATGAAGGACTATTGAACCAAGCCTTGAATTATGTTTTCCAGTTTCATGACATATGGAGTGAAACATATATCTCTTAGATAATATTCAAAAACACTCCTCTCAAATTCCTTAGGCACTGGCCTTATTTCAACCCGGAGGTTGTCTCTAGGAGGCTTCTATATCTCCTAAAGCACTTGTGTGCCAAGTGATACAAAAATCTACAACATATTTCTGGCATCATTTCCATCGAACAGATTAGATAGTTTTTTCCCTGGGTACGGAAAATTTTTACATTCCCTTTGTCAGGTGAGCAAGGGAAGTGTGGGTTGAAGATCTCTCACATTGGTGACTCCACTATTTAAATATTATTGTAAACACCTCGGTGACCCCACTATCTGTATATTTACTTGGTATTTCTAGATTTCAAGCATCCTCAAACTCGCTTTGATGATAAAAAAACTAAAATTTCCCTACCTTTGACTTCAGATCACTCATCTAAAGGGATTTTCAAAATGGCCTTTCCTGCATTCTTGGCCAACAGATTTTCCCCACTAGATTTTTCTTCTATTACTGGTTATCCCAATCATGTCCCTCTATTTAATGAATGGCATACCTATTTGCCTAGATTTAGTGGAAACACAGATAGAAGGTCAGACCAACACCTCAAGGATTTTCATGAATGCATGGAACAACAAGGTATTGTTTCTAAAGATGTGAAAATAAAATTGTTCATGTATTCCTTAGAAGAATATTTTAGATTTTGGTACAAAATAATACCTCATGAAAACATATATTCTTTAAATAGCTTTTACATAGAATTTAATCATTATTGCAAAAGATTTTATCCACCACATGCTTTGTTTGAAGATTGTTGTAAACATTTTAATTTTGAAAATATTTTTGAGGTTAATGATCTTGCGGAAGATGTTTGTGGGGCTCAAATCCAAGAAACTATATACTTGCATCAAGAAGCATCACCCATCAATCAAGAAAGGGAAGAAGGAAACATTATCAAACTGCCAATAGATCCTCAGAGATCTCATTCTACCGAACTTGATGATTCTCCTTCTTGTGATTCATATAAATCCAATGGGATGCTGAGCAATGCCGAAATACAATAGTCCCATTCATGGGAAGCTGCACATAAAGAGGAGGCCCACTAGGAGGTTAATAAAGAGGCTCTAGTCTACAATCTGGATCCTTCAAATGGAGAAAAAGTTCAAGAAGATAATATTAAAGTCGATAAAATTCTCTGATCTATGATTCATATGATTCAAAGGATGATGATGTTGTTGTAGAATTCCAAAGGGATCTACTTACAAACAAGTGGGGAGAATATTTCCAACAATAAATCCTTCAAGAGGAGCCAAAGTTGAAGAGCCTAGTAATATCTATGGCTGCATGTTGCAGAAATTTTCCTTATAAATTATTCAAGAAAGAGAGATAACTATAAATATTTCTCGTTAGTTCCATGATCTTGAAGTTGATTACATGGCCTATTTCTTTTGGACTGCAATAGTATACATCAATTCCAAGGGATGTGTCAAATTTTTGGTCCGAAGTTCTTATGGTTGCATGTCTATTTTAGTCACTGATTTTCAAGAACACATTCCAATTAGAAGGTTCATGGAAGAGACTAAAATAGTTTAACATCAGCTATCAAGTTGGGTGTGCATATCAAAATTGTTGTCCAACGATTTTATGTTGTATATTCCTGTTTTAATTATTGAATTTCTAGAGAACGATGAAATAAGGTCCAATACTCTGATGCTGAGGTAGTATCATTGGAAGGCTAACTTCACTTGGGTGAATTGAGCCCTGTGCACAAGTAGGGCTTGTATATAAATAATATCACTAGCTAATCATTTAATTTCCAATTGTTAGAATTTATATTTTTGCATTTCAATTTTAGGAGGAAAGGACTCCCAGCAAATAAAGTCCCATGGATAATTTCTGGTTGTATATGTTTATTATATTTTTGACTCCATGCCCAATGGTGAAGGCTACTAGTATGTCGATTTTTAGCACCTTGTCAGCAAGGCACCATCCCCAGTTGGATCCAATGTTGTCACTTAATGAAAAATGTGTTTTCAGTTGTCTAAAGAGTAAATAAGTAGAGAAGATTGTAGTCACCTTCCAAACCTCAAAATCACTAAAATTATAAACTGGACCCTCTCTATTGGAAATTTCTTTGAACAAGCTTTCCAATGATATATAGAAGTTCAAAAATGGACTCCTGGATAAAAATATATGGTCTTATAAAGTTTCAAAGATTCAAACGTTAGGAAAGAAGGAATATTGAAGGTCTGATATCGAAGATTACATATCAGAGGTCCAATGACAGTCAGGCATATTGGCGATCGCATCTTGACAATCACACATCAGAGCTACATGGCATATTGACACATCACATATCAGAAGTTTGATATAACAGAGTTAGGAGATTGATAGTTGTAGCATCGGGGATTGAATGCATTAGAGAATCAAGCATGTCGCGACATTGCCAATTGCATATTGGAACTTCGGAAATGACAACCACTTAAAGGGTGTGAAAAGGGGAATGTGCTGATAGAGTAAAATTGTCAAGGGACTCAAATATAGGTTTACAAAGGATTTCATCACAAAACCGATAAGCCCTTTCTTCTCTCCTCTAGGAGGATGCATGGCGGCATAAGATTGGTTCTAATAAGCTACATGTGGAAACATAGGATTGCCTCTAATAATTACACATGGTAGCTGGTGTCAACATGATGTGGTGGTACGAAAGGACACGTGGTAGGAAGTTATGGTGTTTTGAGGGAATCTAGGGGGAAAATCTGGGTGACATGTGTCACCACTTACGAAGTGACACATGGAATGGATGATGTTGTAATTGGAGATTGGAGATCAAAGAATGAGCATGTTGCAACTCCCAAGTTGTTTCCCTGTTTAGAAACCATCGTTGAGAGGGGCTCAAATTTTTAGATAGAACAAGGTCACGGGTGAAAAGAACTTTAGAAAGGAGAAATGGCCCCCTGAAAAGAACAAAAGACCCTAGCACCTTAAGGCTAAGCCTCCAGTCATAGCCCTCGGTCCTATGATGAGAAATGCGTAAACGAGTTAAATAAAAGGGGCCAAAGGATATCAGTACTCATTGGTTTGTAACGTCTTTAAGAGTAAAAGTATTGATGAGTAACGTTCCGATAGTATGGTACAAAGCTTTAAAGGCTTAATGGGTTGGAAGCTGAAGTATTGAATGAAGGCACAAAGCAGTTGGAAATTGAAAAGGGCTCATCCTTTTGAAGGTTTTGAAACAAGAAAACAAGGAATTCATGGGAAGCATAAATGAACTCGACTACTTCATGTGCATGTCTTTTGTGAGTTAGATGGAGGTATGGGACCTGGGGAGAAGTTAAGGCAGAAGGAGACAAGAGAACCATCCAAGTAGTTAAAGAAGAGCATCATGGTAGAGATGTGGCCTGAGAAGAGGCCATCATAGGACTAACAAGTTCCCCCAACCATCATTAAGTTTTCACTTTTGTCTATTATTATGTAATTTTTGTACTTTAAAGAAAGGAACTAAATCAGCTTTATAATCATTTTAGACATACTAGTCATTGCACGTCGAGACAATTGGTGGATCAGATAGCTGGAGCTCAGGATGAGATATTTTTTAATTGTCTTTCAAGCTTGAAACACTTAACAAAGGTTCCTAAATTATTCACCCAAGAGGCTCAAATTCTATGGTTCCACATTGGTATTATTTTCATGTTCATGAGGGGCTTGAGCTATAAATTTCTGAATATAAATAGACTGCTACTTTGTGCTACATCTTGAAGGTTAATGAAATTGTTTTGTTTATTCATATCATAGAAATGTGTTGTATGTTTCCTCCCTTTATCACTTCATGTATGTCTTTCCTCCTCTGAAATAGTGTAATGAAGTTGATGCTATCACTCTCATTCATGGTTTCATATTTTCTACTAAGTAGTAATGGTATCGATGTTAACTACAAATTTACTTATGTACCTATAATGTGCACATATTTACTTAATGTTATTTGGTGAAAAATGTATTCATGATGCATATAGCTCGGGACCTTAATTAGTGCTCCACTCTTTCTGCATTTTCATCTCCTCACCCTTCCATATCTCTACTGGATATTGTTGCCTCGAATTTTGTGCTATGCCCAACCCTCTGCATCAATTTCCCTCCTTTCCTTTCACCTATTCACCTATACTACAACAACAATGTTAATACGCCTATTATTGTGTGTCGGCCACTAGAACTAAGACATTCCTCCTTGAGATTAGCCATATTTACCCCATGAGTATTTAGATCTATGTATCTTCTTTATTTTACCTTGATCAATGAATATTGAACCAAGCCCTGAATTATCTTTTCGAATTACGTGACATATGGAGTGTAGCATATATCTATTTGATAATATTCAAAAGAAATCCTCTTGGGTGCCCTAGGCACTGGTATTTTTTCAACCTGGAGGTTGTCTCTAGAAGGCTTCTATATCTCCTAAAGCACTTGTGTGATAGGTGATAGAAAAAGCTACAACATGGTGACTGGTGCAGCCAACCTACTAGCACAAGGAAGAGGATTGTGGTTTGAAATTTGTAGACTATGGGTACATTCAATCCAAAGTTTCTTCATGATGTAGAAGTATGAAACCTTTGCATGGACTCTCTTTTATGACTTTTGTATGTCCATAGGACATGATATTCATAGTTGTAGTGCATTGTAGTTGATGAGGAATTTCACTATGGATTCATACATGGTGCAATAGGGACAAGATGGGATGGTGTAGAATTATAATCAACCATGAACATACAAGTAGTAGGATAAAGGTCAAGGCATGATGTGTAGAGGACCTTGAGGACTAGGCCAAGCAAAAGGAGAATTTGTATGCAGAAGAGGACCATTAATTTGTTATAATTGTTGATTGCTAGGACATATTTCCAAAGATTGTCCCAATCCTTGTTCAATGTGTTTGTATTGCAGAGATTTAGATCATGCAACAAAATACTATCCCTAGTTGACCGTGAAGAGGTAGGAGAAGAAGGGGAAAAATAATTAGAATGTTATTGCAAAATCATGTAGTGATCAATCCCGTGTAAAGTTTGTTAAGTGAGGAGGTAGCGAGATCAGAATGAATGTTGTTAAATAGAATAACCAAAACTAATAGTGGGTGAGAAAATTTGCATATCCATCACCAAATTTTGATCCTATAAAGAGAAGACCGGTTATAAGGAGGGACACAAATAATTGATTGCATCAAAATGGGATATCCTGGAGAATAGCCTAGTGTATGATATGCCCAGAGTCTATGACAAAACCACTGGTAAAAGTATTGGAGTAGGAGATAGTCATCTCTTTTTGAAGAGTTGTTTATATTTGATGTAGGATGACAATGCTTTGCAAAAGCTTCATAGAATAATTGACCAATGTGCTAAGGAACTAAAATTTGCAATGACACATACCCTAAGACTTGTAGTAAATAAGGTTTCTTGGAAGAAGAGGAGAAATCTAAAATTTAGGTTTTGTGCGCAAATAGGATATTATGATATGGATAACATTGTTATTGACTTGGAATACGATGTGAATAGATGCCTAAGAAGAGTTGGGAGATGAATGGAAACTCTAAGTTGATCTAGTACCCTATCCAATTTAGGTGTTTGAATCAATGCAGGATATTCCCTACTAGTAGACTATCAAATGTAGTGATATATATTGATGGAGTCAAAATAGTAGCTTATAGAGATAATTGATGATACTAACCCATATCCAACATTATTGGGTATTAATTAGGACTCAATAATCGAGTTATTATAAATATAACGAAAAGGAAGGTGGTGTTTGAGTCTAGTTATGTTAGAGTGATTGCAACATTAGATCCAAGGGAAGGAGATAGATATGTAGATCATGTTCAGGAGGAGTTGGTGTTGGCCTAAGGGGGCCTAACCCAGGTTGAGAGTTGTTTGCGCCAACCAACAAAACCTAACCGTTGGCCATTTTGGCAACAACCTGCATAGCGCAGGCTACAGTCTCACCCAAAGCAGTATTGAGGGATGCTAGAACCAAGTTTCTACATCTAGGGACATGTGATAAGTGGCTTTTAAGCTCCTCTAGTTTAGATATACCTTCGTGCAAATTAGTCGTCTCCTATGGTTTGCTACTGCAACTCTACGAAAATGGCTTCAAGACCTTGGCAAAGGTCTGCAATCAGTCTTTGCAGACCTTAACTAGACAAATTACCTACTTTTATGCATCTATAAAAACCCTCTATCCGATTTCGTGCAGACCTATCTAATTCATTAGAAAACATAGGAGAATCAACCCTTAAATTCATGAACAAAGATAGTTACTCAAAGCATGCATAAACAAGATAGATTCGGTAGTTTCGCATGACATTCATACATTATTTCATCAAAACATATCATTGAGTGACAAAATATAACATAAACAAAATCAACACAAATGCTCAGATTGCATAGTAATTCTTGAAAATCAATCTTTATTGACCTTTAACATTCAGATTATAGACCCTTCTACCCTGCACACTCAGGTGTAGGGGTTCGTGCACTCACCTATGGACTTACTAAGGCCTCTTACACAATCAGCTATAGGAGCTTTCCCCTTCTCACCTAAGTATAAGAAGCATAGTACTCCTTCCTTAGCACTTGCCCAAAACAGCAAAAACCAATCAAAGTCCACAATTATTCCTTCTAAGTTATCTCTAATACTCGCTATCACTCAACTATTTATAGCTTTCTTCCATACAATACCCTGGTCTGTGGACCATGGGAGAATCTTAAAACTAACCCAAACATGGGGCTAAGACCCCTTTGAATCATATCTATCTACGTGATCCACATCCACATTTTGCATAGAATTTACATCTTTTACAAAAATTTATAAGAAACTTGGGTTAACTAACCCCAAAATTGACCCTAGGGATCCTATCCCAATAGGAGCCCAACACAAAGATCATGACTCACCCTCTAGTCACTCATATTGCACTTCGAGCTTGTTGTGCATACCACTGAGCTCAACCTAAAACACTGCAACTTCAGCAGCGCTCTATGCCGCATCTTACTGCACTTCCTTGACCAAATTCATCTATTGTCGGGCCTTCAACTACTAGGCGCATTGTCCTATGTGCCTGCTATAGCACCTTTATCTTTTCTTGAAGTGACAAAGTAAGATGACAATATTCCTCTAGCTATGGCTGTAATATGGCCTTTAGAAGGGCCTCCTTCCTTTACAATTCTTCCACCTATGCTTGCAGATTCTTTTCCTCTTGTAACTTCACGAGGTGTTGTGTTGCTGCCAACATGTGCGTAGTCACTTGGACCTCATCATACTATCGTTGTGCCTCTTAGACATCAGTGTTAAGCTTTTTTGGGTGTGGAGCATGATTATTTAGAGGTCTTTGTTTCAACCGGATGTATACCAAAGGAAGTTTGTACACCCCTCCACGCGGGGGGGTGCGGGGTGGCTAATTCCCCCCGGATGGGGGGTTTAGGGGCCAGTGGTCCCCTGATGGGGGTTTTGGGGGCAGCGCCCCTGAATCTAAAAATAGATGTAAAATTGCCTTGTAAAAGTATAGCAATTTATAGTCAATCTGGGCCATCCATTAGGCAGATGATCTGATGGTAGAACTTGTGTTTAGTTTAGGGTTTTTTCCCTAAAAAGAAACCCCCCTCTTTGTATGAAGGCATTGTATTATGGCTGTGTAATATATGTGTATTCTCAAAGCGAGAAATAGAGAGGTGAGACTGTGAGAGAAAACAGAGGATATTACAGCGGATCTGTTGTAGGTTGTGTCTCTTCATTTTGCTTGATAACAAAAAGGAAGGACTGGCTGTTTGGGGTGAACGTAGCCCAAACTTGGTGAACCATGTATATCTGTGTCTCTTTGGTTTTATGTGTTTTCTATGTTTATATTTATGCAATATTCTATGTGTTCCATTGCTCTATAATATATCATTTTCTAACAACTGGTATCAGAGCCAAAGGTCTATTTGGCTGATAAACTCGTAGGAAAGAAGGGTTCCTAGTTGGAGTGGGAGCAATGGCGGAAGATGGCAAGTTTAGGGTCGAGAAATTTAACAAACAAGACTTCTCACTATGGAAGATGCAGATGGAATATTATCTGTATCAGAAAGATCTGTACCTACCATTGGGTGGAAAAACAAAGATGCCGACAGTATGACAGATGAAGAATGGAACCTTCTCAATAGAAAGGCACTTGGAACAGTATGGTTATGCCTAACAACATCGGTCACCTTCAACATTTCTAAGGAAGCAATGACAGAGGGTTTGATTAAGGCATTGTAGAAACTATATGAAAAACCCTCGGCCTCAAAAAGGTATTTCTTATGAAAATATTATTTAATATGAAAATGTCAGAAGGTGGATCTATTGTAGACCATTTAAATGATTTTAATACTATTACAAGTCAGTTAAGTTCTCTAGGGGTAAACTTTGATGATGAAGTTAGAGCTCTTGTATTCTTGTGCTCATTGCTAGAAAGTTGGAATGGTTTAGTAATGGCCATTAGTAACTCTGTTTTTGGATCTAGTACTTTAAAGTTTGATGATGTTGTCGCTGCTATCCTTAGTGAGGAAATGTGATGGAAATGCTCTGGTGAGACATCGGGTAATGATTTGAGTGCAGAGTCTAGGGGAAGAAAAGTGGAAAGAGGAAAGAGCTCAGGATATCGTAGTAAATCAAGAAAAGGCAGATCCAAGTCCAGATCAGGGATAGTGTGCTGGAAATGCGGAAAGAAAGGACACCTAAAGAAAGACTGTAGATCTCGAAAGGGAAAAGAAGGAGATGCACAACAA
>APFE030007235.1:0-15926 GCA_000404065.3 Pinus taeda | reverse complement strand
TAGTAAAATGAAA
This sequence comes from Pinus taeda, assembly GCA_000404065.3. Taxonomy (NCBI): domain Eukaryota; kingdom Viridiplantae; phylum Streptophyta; class Pinopsida; order Pinales; family Pinaceae; genus Pinus; species Pinus taeda. Next base: position 15,913 of record APFE030007235.1, on the reverse strand, counting down.
AATGTCTTTTAATTTAAATTTAAGAATAGTAAATTTTATATCATTTATTAAAATTCAAGGTATTAATTCACTTTATCAAATAAATATATAAAACTAACATATAAACAAATAATATGTAAATGAATAAATCCACCGAAACTTTTAAAATATTATTTTTCATATATATATCTTATTTGAATGGAAATAAATTAATTGTGATAAAAAATGAATAAGAGATATAAATAAAATTAAGGCTACTCTCAAAATGCAAAAAAATTATATGTGAGAAGATAATGCATCATAAGTATTATTTAGTATTTACATGGCAATTTAATTCACTACATAATAGAGCCAACAACTATTGTTTGGATCTCTATTTGGGGAATCGATACAATCCATAGAAGAGCCGTGGTGTGTTAGGAGGTAGACCCAACACCCATAGTTTGGCTCTCTTGCAAAAGATGAACACACCAACTACTCCCCAAATTCCAATTCCAAATCCAATTCCCAATGCCATTAATGACATCTTGTCATCTAGATGGTCCAACCATCCCACTTTAATATGGGTACTGCTACTATTATTGTGATCTTTTGTCCCTGGATTTTCCTTTGCATTACATGAATCTAAAGGACACCCATATAAGCATTTATTCTTTTGAAATGATGTTGCACTGAATGTGGAAAATTGTGTTCCTCTAGGAATTGGCCCACAAAGGTTATTAGATGAAACATCGAGAACAGCCAAACTGTGTAGTTTAGAGAGCTCTTCAGGAATCTGCCCACTCAGATTATTCTTGCACAAGTCTAACTCCTCCAAAGTAGATATGTTACTGAGAGATGCTGGGATTGGCCCTTCCAACTGGTTTCCAGATAAATTTAGCAATCGCAAGCCACTCAAAGTTCCTATGCTTGCAGGTATTTGTCCTATAAGATTATTGTTGGACAAATCAAGTATTGTGTTTTCATGTAACAGGTATGATAGAGTATATTCAGTTCCTTTGATGTCAACTGTCATTTCTTGAGGATCTTTATCAGTAAAGGATGGATTGTTTACAAATCCTACAAGTCTTTCAAAATGTAATGGCATTCTTCCAGTGAATTCATTATTGGATAAATCCAAGATAGACAACTGGGTGAAATTTGTTACCCATTCAGGAATGTCACCATGGAAATTATTGTACCCAAGGTTTAAAAATTCCAAGCCAACAAAAAAGGTGAAGTAAGAAGGAAGTTTTCCTATCAAATTATTTCTCCTCAAATCCAACAAAATAAGCTTAGTGCAATTAGACAAATATATTGGAAGAGTCCCAGAGAAATTATTAGTATGAGCAGAAAAATATGATAAGGAGATGAATTTGCCAATAATTTTAGAAATTGATCCTTGAAAATTATTCTGTGACAAATCTAAAAATTCAAGGAAAATTAGACCCCTAAAACTATTAGGTATAATACCAAAAAGATTATTATTATATAAGTCTAAACTTTCTAAATCATTTAGTTTGCCTATGCTAGGTGGAAGAGGTCCAATTAAATGGTTGTTTGATAAAGAAAGTAATTCCAATGACATATTGGCGTCGGGAATACTCGGAATGGTGCCTATAAGGTCATTATTGTCTAGGCGCAACTCAGAGAGCGGAGAACAATTGAATAGCGTTGGAGGGATGTTGCCACTTAGTGAGTTGTGGGATAAATCAATAAGTGATATGCTTTTCATCAAACCGATTAATGAAGGGATTGGACCACTCAATTTGTTTCCCGTACCTGATAACTCTTGAAGTGAAGTGCAATTGCTAATCCAAGCTGGAATGCTTCCACTTATATTATTGTGATCGAACAAGAGTTTTTCCAACCTGACCAGGCGACCCAATTCCCATGGGATTGGACCACTGAAATTGTTGCCGGTAATATCCAGTTCTGTAAGTGAAGTGTAGTTGCCCAGAAAAGTTGGGATGCTTCCATGCAGATCTATGTCTGTCAACCAGAGAGATTCCAACTGGACCAGACGGCCGAGTTCTGGTGGGATTCTTCCACTGATACCATTCCCGGAAAGATCTAAAGTCCGCAACAGAGAGAGGTTGCCAATAGACGGTGGAATTCTTCCACTGAAATCATTCCCGTAAAGATCTAAAGTCCGCAACAGAGAGAGGTTGCCAATAGACGGTGGAATTCTTCCACTGAAATGATTCTGTATAAGTTCTAAAGTCCGCAACAGAGAGAGGTTGCCAATAGAGGGGGATAGCGTACCATTCAATAGGCAGTAAGGGAGAGAAATTGAAACCACACGTTTCGTGTTTGGTGTGCACGAAATTCCGTTCCAGCGGCAGACGTTATGTGAGTTATGGGCCGTCCAGTTGGAGAGACATCCATGTGGATCTGATACGATGCCCCTTTTGAAGCTGAGAAGCGCGTCCAAGTCCCTTTTATCGGGCATGGAGGAAGAGGGTTCCCCCGTGATATTGCGTCCATTGAAAGCAGTGAATCCACCCGCCTGCTCATACTCATACACATGATGTTGATGAGCAAAAGAGAGCACAAACATGGTGATGAGCAGAAGAATAGATTTATGATCCATTTCTCTCTCTCCCAACTTCACTTCTTTCAAAGCCAAAGGTTGTGAGTGTTGTTGTTATTCACCATCTATTTATTTATAAGCACAGCAGCCTGTGTGTGAAAACTGTCATGCAATCTCAAACGCAAATTGAGGGAAAAGACAAAATGTAAAAAGACAAATTGACTTGACTTGAGGGTAAACAGTGTATGGAACCGCAAATTGAGGGAAAAGACAAAATGCAAAAAGATAAATTAACTTGACTTGAGGATAAACGGCGTATGGAACCGCAACGGAGTGAAGAAAGTGGCAATGAAGTTAATGGGAACTTTCTGTAATTTATATAAAAATCCAATTCTACATATTGGGGCAAATGGGCGTCTCGACTTGATCCGGAAAACGAGTTAACGTTGATGGCTTAACAAATTGTATTGACTTGACTGAGTGGGGGCAACGGAGTCAAGAAAGTGACTATAAAGTTAATGGAACTTTCTGTAATTCATATAAAAATCAGATAAATTGACCAATGGAACCGCAAATTGAGGGTAAAGATAAATTGGGACATGATAAATTGACGGATGGGAAAGCCAACAAAAAGATTTCCATCATACACATCATGTTGATGAGCTTCTGTTCAATTAAATTGTTGTACGGGAAAATCATGCGAACTTCATTGAAATTTTGTAAAAAAGACAAATCAGAGAAAAATAAATTTATTGAGGAAAAGACGAAATGCAAAAAGATAAATTGAGGGATGGGAAAGCCAACAAAAATGAAATGATTTGAGTTGGACAATTGTAATGACTTGACTCAGTGGGGCAAAGCAGTGAAGAAAGTGGCAATAAAGTTAATGAGAACTTTTTCTAATTCAAATAAAGTTAGTGAAATCATTTGAGTTGAAAGCCAAAGGTTGTGAGTGTTGTTGTTATTCACCATGTATTTATTTATAATCACAGCAGCCTGTGTGTGAAAACTGTCCTGCAATGAGAAAATTCAGAGAAAAGAGAAAATGGCTGTGTAGTCAATTGGAATTGGAAAATGTTAATTGGAATTGGAATTTTGTGTGATGCACATAAATGCAATTCTACATGCTCAGAGAAGCAATGGAGAAATGGACGGTTGATTTGGGAAAGGAAAATCATTCGAACTTCATTCAAATCTTGTAACCTGGAAAAATGAAAAATGGGCCTATTGATATTGACTCGGAAAACGGAGAATGGAGACCGAAAAATCTTCCAGATATTCATAGAAATTTAACCGTGTGGACACGCAAAGGATCTTAACTCGGAAAAAGGAGAATGGAGACCTAAAAATCTTCCAGATATTGATAGAAATTTAACCGTCTAGACACGCAAAGGAAATGGATGTATTGATTGATTTGATTTTGGTAAAAAATAAAGTGGGAAACTGGAAAATAAGCCATTCGACTTTGACACGGGAAATATTGGAGATATCAATGGAAATTTAATAGAAATTTCCATTAAAGAATAGACGTGGAACAAAGAATAGAAGAGGTAAGAAATTTAATGGTGTAGATGTGGAACAAAGAATAGAAAAGGGTAAGAAAAATAAATTTATCGACTTGAATTGACTTGAGGGTAAACAGAGTATGGAACCGTAAATGGAGGGAAAACAGAGTATGGAACCGTAAATTGAGGGAAAAGACAAAACGCAAAAAGATAAATTGACCGATGGGAAAGGCAACAAAATTGAAATGATTTGAGTCGGAAAATTAACCGTGTGGACACGCAGGATCTTGACTCGGAAAAAGGAGAATGGAGACCTAAAATTCTACCCGATATGAATGGAAATTTAATCTACTTGTCTTGACTCGAGGGTAAACAGAGTTCCAGATATTGATAGAAATTTAACCGTGTGGACACGCAAGGATCTTGACTCGGAAAAAGGAGAATGGAGACCTAAAATTCTACCCGATATGAATGGAAATTTAATAGAATTTTCCATTAAAGAAATCAAATATAAATTTATTGACTTGACTTGACTCGAGGGTAAACAGAGTATGTAACCGCAAATTGTAAATATGGAAAAGACAAAATGCAAAAAAGATAAATGGGTAAGCGAACAAAAATGAAATGATTTGAGTTGGAAAATTGTAATGGAAAATCTAATTTGTTGACTTGACTTGAAATATATAAATAAAGGGAAAAGAAAAAATGCAAAAAGATAAATTGACAGATGGGAAATGCTTTGAGTTAATGGGGCAACGGAGTGAAGAAAATGGCAATAAAGTTGATGTGAACTTTCCATGTAAAATAGAAAATTCATGGAAAGGGAAATTGTATTGATTTGACTCAGCGGGAAATTTCTGTAATTCATATAAAATTCTAATTTTACATATCTGGGAATAAAAGGGGAAATGGGCATCTCGAATTGACCGGGAAAAAAGAGTTTAAAGTTCTAATTTTACATATTTGGGAATAAAAGGGGGAAATGGGCATCTCCAATTGACCATGAAAAAAGAGTTAACGTTGATGGTGGAACTTCACTGAATTTTTTAGGTTTATTGCCATTTTTTTAATGTTTTCTTATGTTTTTAAATTTCTTTTTAATGGTTAAAAGGAAAAAAATTGTTTGGTTTTAATTTTGTTCTTTTAATTATGAGGTTTATTAAATTTTTTTTTTAAATAATTTGTTTTAATTTTTATTTTTTTTTAAATGATTGTTATTTTGATTTATTTATTTTTTATTTATGTTTTTTTATATAATTTTTTATATTTGTTTTTTAAGTAATCAACATTAAAAAAAATGAAATAAGATAATTAGGAAATTGTTTAAGTAATCAACATTTAAAAAATAATTGGACATAAAAAACTTGAAGTGTAAAAAAGTGTAACATTTAAAAAAATATCCACAATTAATACATTAGAAAATATAAAGTGTCAAAAACAAGCCCTGAAGAAAACAAGCCCTATAAAAAAAGAGGTTGACGCTTCATGCACTTAAAAACAAATATTTAACTTTGATAAATAAGAAAATTTAAAGTGTAAAAAATATACTTCGAAAAAAAAAATATATGTATTCTGCATCACCACTTTTCAAAATCAGTTGACTCTTTTGCTACCTCAACGAAATGGGTAATTGTATCAGTTTTCATTTCAAAGTTTACATTGTTCTTCACATAAAACGACCAATAGATGGATTTTTTGTACTCGGACCACATAATCCCTTCTCAATTGACCATCGATCAAAGTGATGTGTTTGGAACCCAATTGAAGACCTTCGTTTGACTATCGATCAAAGTGACGTGATTGGAACCATGCGCGTGTTGTGCTCGATATTTTATTCATATAAAATATTGGGATACAGTGTCATCATCAGATCCGAACTCACAACCTTTTGTATGTTTATTAAAGGTTTATTATTTTATCATAAGTTTGTCTCCAACCAAGGTATTTTTCCTTAATTTTCATCACTATCTCAATGTTGGTGACGCGTTCTACTTATCTAAATTCCCTATTTAAAGCTTCCAACTTTAGCTTTTGCAATAGAGTAATATTTTCTCAAAGAAACACTAAGATTGAATAGAGAAGTCACGCTTGAATATGGGCATTGAATAAGTATATACCAGTGACTTTGTTGATCCAATAAGTATACACCTCTGACTTTGCTCATTGAATATGTTACACACCCGTGAATTTGTTGATCAATTAAGTATATGCCTCTAACTTGGTCATGAATAAGTTATACACTAGCTACACACTAGTGGTCATGAATAACTTTTCCTTATATAGTTATTTGGTGAATATATCGACGACATGTTCATCTGTTCTATAGTACTCAATCTCGATCTCTCCATGTTGAACTAAATCCCAAACAAAATGATATTGAATATCTACATGCTTGGTATTCTTATGAAAAACTAGATTCTTGGTGATTTGAATAGCACTTTGATTATTACATATCAACTGAATGGATTACTCTTATTGCTCACGTAGATCCTCTAAAATTATTCTCAACTAAATTGCTTCACATGTTGTTGTTGTTTCCGCTTTATACTCTACTTTTGTTGTGGAGAGAAAAATTGTGGGTTGCTTGTTAGTACTCCAAGCAATTGTTGTTGAACCCATACTAAAAGAATACCCTAAAGTTGATTTCATGTCATCCATGCATCCAGCCCTATCTGAATCAGTATAACCAATCAACTTGAAATCTTCTATAGATCTATATACCAAACCATATCCAATTGTTCCATGCAAATATCTTGAAATCCTCTTTGCTACTTTCCAATGCAATTCATTGGGTTCTACCATAAATATTAATACCATACTAACTGTAAAATAGATATTTGGTTGAGTTGTAGTTAAGTAGATCAAACTTCCAACCAATTGATGATACAAAGTAACATCAATTGAACTAGATTCATCATGTCCATATAACTTCAACCCAACTTCCAAAGGAGTTACTGCTAGCTTGCACCACAACATTCTAAACCTCTTCGAAATGTCCCAAATATACTTAGCTTGTGAAAATACCATCCTCCTTCTACCAAAATTCAATACGCATGAAATAATGCAACTCACCAAGATCTTTCATCTCAAACCCATCAATCATATGTGACTTAAAATTTTGAAATAATTCATCATTGTTCTCTATGTAGATCAAATTATGAACATATAAGATAACTATCAAAATATCTAGTCCTAAGTGAAATATATAGAGATTGGGATCAGATAAACTTTTAACTAAGCCATGATCCTAAAATACTTATCAATTCTAGAATACCATGCCCTTGGTATAAGTCCTCCTTTGACTTATAAACATAATCTTCTTTTCTTGGCACTTCAAAGCTCCTGGGCTACTCCACATAAATTTCTTCATCCACATAACCATTTAGAAAAGTTTATTTAACATCCATCTGAAAGATTGGCCATTTATGCTATGACACTAATGCAAAAACCATCCTAATTGTATCCAATTTTTCCACAGGAGAGTCTCAATGTAATCAATGTCTTCTTTATGTGCATATCACTTTGCAACTAAATGACTCTTATACGTATCAATTGTGCCATCATATTTACACTTGGTTTTATAAACCCACGTAGTGCCAATTAAATATTTTACCTTTAGTAAATTTACTAAGTCCCATGCATCATTTGTTACTAAGGCATTCAATTTTTCTTTCATAGCTTCATTCCATTCCTTATTTCTTGATTCTTCAGCATAATTATGTGGTTCATCCATGTTCATTACCTATGCCATAAGTGCATAATTTATTAGAGAACTTTGGGATCTAGTAATCCTTCTTTCAAAATTTCTATCCAACATACTGCTTTCTAAATGTATCATTTCAAGCCACTTAGGCTTCTTCTGAACTTCATCCATCTTCAATGACTTAGAATTTGATTCATCAATAGTATTCACTGTATCTTTCTTCTATTCAAATTGTACATGTTTTGGCTAGTAGATTCCCTGCTCATCAAACACAACCTTTCTACTTATTACCACCCTCCTTTCTTTGTGGTCAACTAGCCTATAACTTCTTGTTTCAATATTGTAGCCAATAAATGTACACTTCAAACTATGATCATTCAATTTCTTCCTCTTTTCCTTATAAACATGTGCATATGTAGTACAACCAAAATATTTCATATGTGCAACACTTGGTTTATATCCTGACCATGCTTCTTCTAGAGTCAAATTCAACACTGCCTTTGTAGGACATTTGCTAAGAGTGTATATTGTTGTGTGTATTTCTTCAACCCAAAACTCATTTCCAAGAGACTTAGTTTCTAACATGATCTTAGCCATTTCAACTTTGGTCCTGTTTTTTCTTTCTGCCACACCATTTTATTGAGAGTATGAATTGGTAAACTCTCGTTGTATTCCATTCTTCATGCAATAACTAAAAAAATCATTTGACTTGTATTCTCCTCCATTATTTGTTCTTAGGGTGAGAATTTTCAAATCACTTTGATTTCCAACTAATATATAAATTATGGCGTAGAATTTTAACTGCTCGTGAAATTTTAATCTAAATCACAAGACACAATCCTATTTCACTTCTTTACAGATTTAAATTCACTAATTAGAGCATTGATCACAAACATGCAAAGAGAAATAATGCACATGCACATAATATTTTCGCATGGGAAATAAATTTGCTAAAAACCCCTTTTCTTACTTGCATTAATCTAATGAATAGAGATGTATTACAATTTCTTGCTCAGATTGAGGAGAACTTGCATGTAAATAACCTATCTCTTTACTCACTAAGAAGTTGTGACCCAGACTTAGTCAATTTCTACCTCTGCTTGAGCCCCTATTTCATTGTGTAATTCCTAAGGACATTAGGCCTCTATTATTTAGGAATTTCCTCCAAAATGATTTCACAATTCCCAAGGTTGATCATTTGACTGCATGCAACACCTGCACACTTAAGACTATTCTACAACTGATGTTACACTGCCTTAGAATCTCCACGAAAGTTGGGGAACTCAAATTCTCTGCATGCACTAGTTATTTTGCATTGATTGATCAGTTAACTGGATGATCACTGAGTTAGAATGAAGTCTCACTGCACAACTGAGCTTTAACTAGTTCCTTCAATAGTTAGAACTAGTTTAACTGAAAACAAATTGAAATATCTGACCTTGATTGCTACAAATTAACAATCACACATGTTTAACTGAACTCCAACTCCTGTAACTCAAATTTACTGAGATAACTGAGTGACAAGAGCCATGTCACATCATTGAATTGCATCCAAGTTGTCTACTAAAGTGGAATTTTGAATTTTCTCAATTTGATCAAAGAAAAAATCAAATTGAGACTTTCTTGCTACATTTTTCAATACTCCCTCTCAGCAAGAAAGGGATTACCAACTACCCCTATCTTGCACTTATGGAACTCGAGCTTCCCTCTTGACAAGGCCTTTGTCGAAATGTTAGCATCTTTTTCCTCTGTTGGAATGTATTGTAGCAACATTATCTTCCTTTGCACACAGTCCCGTATATGGTGATATTGGATATCTATATGCTTGGAATGACCATGAAACATTGGATTCTTAAAGAGCTTGATGTAACTCTGATTATCATAATATATCACAGTTGGATCCATCATCTAACCAAACAGTTCCACAAGTATCTTTCTCATCCAAATCACTTAACATGTTGCTTGAGCTACAACCATGTATTCTAATTCTGTTGAGCTGAGTGCCACAAATATTTTCTTTTTGTTGTACTAGGAGACTGTTGTAGACCCAACACTGAAAATTCCACCTAATGTACTCTTTTGGTGAGATGGAATCCCTATCCAATCTACATCTGTGAAGCCACAAAGTTTCACTCCCTTTGTCCGTTTATACTATAATCCATACTGAGTAGTGCCTCTGAGGTACTGTAAAACATGCTTAGTTTCCTTCCAATATAATTTGGTTGGCCTAACCATAGCTTGGCTTAGCTGATTGATTACATAGCACATATCTGGTCGTGTGTTCACAAGATACATCAGTGAACCCACTAGCTTCTGATAAATGGTAGCATCCACCTCTTCAATTGAAGTGGCATCCTCCTTCCTCGAGTGGGTCGCTAGAGGTGTCTCCATGGATTTGCAACTCTACATGTGGAATATTTGTAGTATCTCATTTTCATACTTTCCTTGAGACACAAACAGTTCCCCATCGCCCTGCCATACTTCCAACCCGAGGAAGTAGCGCATGAGACCCATTTCCTTTGTTTCAAATTCCCTTGCAAGGTCTTCCTTGCAAGATCTAATCAGTTTTTCATCACCAGTTAAAATCAAATCATCAACATATAAGACAATAATAAGCAATTTACCTTCTACCAAGGTATGATATAGGTTCACATTTGCTTCACTTTTGGTGAAGTCCAAACCGGTGAGATAGCTATCGATATTGGTGTACCAAACACGAGGTTTTTGTTTGAGATCATAGAATGCCCGCTTGAGTCTGTACACATGAGACTCTCAATAAAATGTCTCAAAACCTTCTGGTTTCTTAATTTACACCTCCTCCTCAATAACCCCATTGAGGAATTCTTTTTTTACATCCATCTAGTGGATCTTCCACCTCATCTATGTAGCCAGTAAAATAATTGATCTAATGGATGAATACCTTGCTCCAGGAGAAAAGGTTTCCTAATTGTTTATTCCCTCAACTTGAGAGAATCCTTTGGCCACAAATTTTTCCTTATACTTCTATATTCTTCCATCTACAACATGATTTACTTTGAAGACCCATCTCAAACCCACAACTGATGTATCTTCCATTCTTGGGACCACTTCCCAAACACTGTTCTTTACAATGGATTCATATTCCTCGACCATTACATTAACCCATACAGGTTGCTTTATTGCTTCCTTGAAAGAGGATGGCTCAATTTCTACAACCTCGGTCATTAGAGCCATGTAGCTAGTGTACATCTCAAGTGATCTCCTTTGCATCAACAAATTTGAAGGAACTCTCACATTCTCCCTTGCATCCTGCACAAGTCTATCAAGTTCCTTGGTTATTTTTCTACCTTATATGGATGGTTTTGCTTGAGTGGGTGTCTCCACTTTGCTACTCACTTTGTGGCTACTCCACAACTTCCTAAGGCTCCTCCTTTGGAGCTAAAAGCTCCTCTTCTGGTGGGATCTGAAGCTCCCTTCAAGAAAGCACCACATTTCTTTCTCGTCATCAAACTTTACATCCCTTCACACAACTGTAATTTTAAGGGATGACAAATACACACGGTAGTTGTGAGGATTTTATATGTAACCCAAAACTACTCTGAACTCTGTTGTTGGTTCAAGATTCTTCCTCGAATATTTGGAGACATGGGAGTAAACAACGACTCCAAAAATCTTGAAGTGTGACACATCTAGCTTTATCCCTGAGAAAGCTTCCTCTGGTGTGATCATACCAAGAATCCAATGAGGAATCTAGTTTTGCAAGTAGATTGTTGTGTTACATGCCTATGGCCACTAATGCAGTTGTAGGCCTTCGTCATGTAGCATAGCTCTCACAGCTCCAACAATGTTGTGGTTTTTCTCTCAACTACCCCATTTTTATGCAGGTTGTGGGGTGTTGTCAACTATCTTTGAATGCCCTCTTTCACACAAACATCCTTGAAGTTATTCGATACATACTCACCTCCATTTTCACTCTTGAGAATCTTCACCTTCTTGTCGGTTTCTTTCTAAACCAATGCCTTGAATTCTATGAACTTTGAGAATGTCTCTTCTTTCTTCCGTGTGAAGAAGATCCAACACTTCCTTGAGAAATCATCAACAAATATAACATGGTACTTATGTCTAGCATTGGAGGTGGTTGAGAAAGGTCCACAGACAACAAAGTGGACACTTTCCAAGACTGCATGTACTTTTCTTTATCGACCACGAAATGTGGATTTCACATACTTCCCCAAGGTACATCCCTTGCATACATCATATTGCTCAAGGGATCCTTTAGGAAGGCCCGTGGTTATTTGTTTCATAATCTTCAAGGTGTCATGATGAAAATATCTAAGTCTTCTATGCCAAAGTTCACTGACATCGCAACTCTGCACTTTCTTTGCCTTACAAATTAATGCAACACAATATTCCACATCCAACTTGTATAGGTTCTTCACATGAACCTTGATTTGGTTCACCTACCCAGTGGCTATGTGTCTCAGGAATGCTTTCCATTTGCTGAAGATCACATCATAAACATGGTCTTCCAAAACTTCTACAAATATGAGATTCTTCTTCAGGCCTAGAACAAACATGACATCCTTGAGTTTGAGAGGGGATCCTGACTCCCTCTAAAATGTGATTGTACCAATTTCGGTCACATTGTACCTTTCATCGTTCCCCATCTTAGTATGAATATGGAGATATTTCTCCTCTAGGTCACTTAAAAATTCTCTACACCTTGCCATGTGGAATGAGGCACTAGAATCCAAGTACCACATGCTCCCCATCACTATGCTACCCATGCATGTGATAAGGGTGAAGTCAAGCTCGAACTTTGAAGCCAAGGCTTAACCTATTGCTCCTCCTAAGTTCTTATTGCTTGAATTTTTGTATGGACACTTAGTGGCATAGTGCCCAAATTCATGACAATTGAATAATTTTATTTTGGACAAGTCTTTCTTCTTGCCCCCATGGTTGGATTCTGGTTTGCTTTGAGATTTATTCCCTTTTCCCTTCTTTCCATTTCCATCCAATGAAAATTTTTCTTCATCCACGCTCTTGGATGAGGTTCCATCTCTTGTATTCCACCTTATCTCCTCTTGTACCAAATAATACCATAAGTGTTCCCAATTCTATAATTTCTCCTTCCCGTTCACCAAGCCCTCATAGCTATGACAGCTTTTGGTAAGGCCTAGAAGAGCTAGGCTTACCAAGTCATCCTTTGCATCATTAAGACCAACCCCACCAAGTCCATCACAAACTTGTGTAAATATGGTAAGATACTACGGGATAGTGTCATTCTTCTGCATCTTGATATTTCAAAGTTTATCCTTAAATGTCGACCTCCTATGGTCACTAATATTCTCGATCAATTATGTCACTGATTTCCAGATTGTGAATAGAGTTTATTTACCATGGATATTTGAGAAAATGTGGTCTCATTCTCCCTCCAAGATCATTTTTCTCATCTTGGCTACATCTTTCTTCCATTGGGCTAGGTTATGTGCATTAGATTCTGCTAGTTTTGGAAGCAACATGGATTCTTTCTAAACTGAAGAAAACATAGACTGTGAAATGTCTACCAAAAACAGAGCATAAAAGTTATGGATTCTGCCTCTCAGACTTGTATACATTCACATAAGAGTATGAAATGATGAAGTGGAGTTAACAATACATTCTAACACATGAATACAAAAGAAAAACTGAACTAAGCATTATACCACATGGATCCCAAAGAAATAGCTGGAACGTTTCATTAATCTCCTGCTGTAACTGATACAAAATGATATTTTATCAAAGCATAAGCATCCCACTGAGTCCAACCTATACAATGACTAAGGAAAAGCCTCATATATACCCCAAACAAATCATCTTAAGCTCAAGTGGTCAAATCCATGAGAAGAGGATTGTTTCTAACAAGATATGAATTGCAAACAAGAAAATAGGGTGGTCAAAGTGACTCATCCCTAACCCAAACAACCTGATACATTACACCACATGAACTTGTTTTACCTGGTGAATCGACCCTAGTAAGCTCTAGAAGCATCATAATTACATTCAACTCATCAATTAAAAGGATAAAATCATGATTTGCCAAGGTGAAAGTGAAAACTGGGACAAAACAGTGAAAAACTGGACGATTTGTCAAACGAGCAACACGAGTGCTAGGCACGCAGCGGCAATGTCAGGCGCGCCCTTCAGCTTCATATACAGTTTTGGATGACTTCCCAATGTCCAGATTGGGCCCACAATAGCTTGTTGGAAATCTATGCCTGTCTACTTTCCTTGACAACTTGAATTTCTGAATTTGGATGTTGAACCAAATCCTGAACAAAATGATATTGAATATCTACATGCTTGGTATTCTTATGAAAAAATAGATTCCTGGTCATCTGAATAGCACTTTGATTATTACATATCAACTGAATGGATTACTATTGTTTCTCATGTATATCCTCTAAAATTCTTCTCAACTAAACTACTTCATCTGTTGTTGTTGTTTCCACTTTATACTCTGCTTCTACTATGGAGAGCGAAATTGTGGGTTGCTTGCTAGTACTCCAAGCAACCGTTATTGAACCCACACCAAAAGAATACCCTGAAGTTGATTTCCTTTCATCCATGCATCCAACCCTATCTAAATATGTATAACCAATCAACCTGAAATATTCTATAGATCTATATACCAAACCATATCCAATTTTTCCACACAAATATCTTGAAATCCTCTTTGCTACTTTCCAATGCAGTTCGTTGGGTTTTTCCATAAATATTAATACCATACTAACCGTAAAAGAAATATTTGGTTGAGTTTTAGTTAAGTAGATCAAAATTCCAACCAATTGACGATACAAAGTAACATCAATTAAAATGGATTCATCATGTCCATATAATTTCAACCCAACTTCCAAAGGAGTTCTTGTTGGCTTGCACCACAAAATTATGAACCTCTTCAAAATGTCCCAAAGAGCATGGATTCTTTATAAACTGAAGAAAACATAGACTGTGAAATGTCTACCAAAAACAGAGCATAAAAGTTATGGATTCTGCCTTTCAGACTTGTATACATTCACATAAGAGTATGAAATGATGAAGTGGAGTTAACAATACATTCTAACACATGAATACAAAAGAAAAACTGAACTAAGCATTATACCACATGGATCCCAAAGAAATAGTTGCAACTTTTCATTAATCTCCTGTTGTAACTGATACAAAATGATATTTTATCAAAGCATAAGCATCCCACTGAGTCCAACCTATGCAATGACTAAAGAAAAGCCTCATATATACCCCAAACAAATCATCTTAAGCTCAAGTGGTCAAATCCATGAGAAGAGGATTTGTTTCTAACAAGATATGAATTGCAAACAAGAAAATAGGGTGGTCAAAGTGACTCATCCCTAACCCAAACAAACTGATACATTACACCACATGAACTTGTTTTACCTGGTGAATCGACCCTAGTAAGATCTAGAAGCATCATAATTACATTCAACTGATCAGTTACAAGAATAAAATCATGATTTGCCAAGGTGAAAGTGAAAACTGGGACAAACAGTGAAAAACTGGACGATTTGTCAAACGAGCAGCACGAGTGCTAGGCGCGCCCTTCAACTTCATATACGCTTTTGGAGGACTTCCCAATGTCTAGATTGGGCCCACAATAGCTCGTTGAAAATCTATGCCTGTCTACTTTCCTGGACAACTTGAATTTCTGAATTTGGATGTTGAACCAAATCCTGAACAAAATGATATTGAATATCTACATGCTTGGTATTATTATGAAAAACTAGATTCTTGGTCATCTGAATAGCACTTTGATTATTACATATCAACTGAATGGATTACTCTTGTTTCTCATGTATATCCTCTAAAATTCTTCTCAACTAAACTACTTCATCTGTTGTTGTTGTTTCCACTTTATACTCTGCTTCTACTATGGAGAGCGAAATTGTGGGTTGCTAGTTAGTACTCCAAGCAACCGTTGTTGAACCCACACCAAAAGAATACCCTGAAGTTGATTTCCTTTCATCCATGCATCCAACCCTATCTAAATATGTATAACCAATCAACCTGAAATATTCTATAGATCTATATACCGAACCATATCCAATTGTTCCACACAAATATCTTGAAATCGTCTTTGATACTTTCCAATGCAGTTCGTTGGGTTTTGCCATAAATATTAATACCATACTAACCGTAAAAGAAATATTTGGTTGAGTTTTAGTTAAGTAGATCAAAATT
>APFE030007229.1:221495-239964 GCA_000404065.3 Pinus taeda | reverse complement strand
TTAAACATTTAATGGCAGCTCGTTGTTCATAAGGTTTAATGAGGAAGTGCCAATATGTTTCTATACTTAGGCTGTTAACCCCGGCGATTAGTTTTCCTGTTTTTTCTAACTCTGGGTAAGATAGTTGTTCCAATGTATGAGCTGTAACTATCTTTCCAGGTGTACACTGGGTAACAATGTTTGATAGGTAAAGCGTATCATTAACTAGATCAATCAGATTGTTAGAAGTCAATGTGCTCCTTGAAGCTGCCCTTTCTGCTTTCATTACCTGTGTATGCCATTCTGTGAATAGTATGTTTTTATGAACTTCGAGTATTTTTGGCAAATTAGAACTTTTTCCTTCCTTTGAATCTTGCCATTCAAGGTGCGCTGTGATGATTTCATCGGCTTGATTCAACTCATCTCTTGCCTTTTCTACTCGATCGCTTACAATTGTGGCTAATTCACAAAGTGGTTCTGCTTGAGCAAGGTATTGAGCCAATATCTTGGCTTGCGATATAAGCACATTGTTAACTATTGTTGCTTCTTTTCTGAATTCTATTACCTGTGAATTTCCTCTGAAGTTATCCAGTTGTGCTGTAATCTGGGCGATCTGTTCATCCTTACTTTTCAATAACTGCTCATTTGCTTCCTTTAATTGTTCTAGAGCTTTTTGCAATTCATTTTGTCTGTGGACTGCCGACTGATTAATGCTCTGTTTTTCCTCTTCCCATTGTTTTGTCAATTGCTCATTCATTTGTTGTTGTTGCTCTAACTGTGCCTCGGTTTGTATCACCTTTTGCTTCGCTGCTGCCAACTCTTCTTGTAAGACGGAAATTTCTTGCTCCCTTGTTTTAAGTAGAAGACTTACCTCGGATGCTTTGTCTATAGTAGCAGCGGAATAAGCTCCAGCATACTGTGAGAGTTTGGTTAAATCATCGGAGGGGTCTTGTTTCTGCTTCCATACTACATTGCCCATAATAGTTGACTCGGGAAAGATAGAAGGTTGATCAGGCCTTTGTCTTTTCCTCGATCGTTTTACTACGGCTTTATATTTTGGGCTGTAGAAGACACTTAAAGGGGGAATATCTTCCACCTGTAGCATAATTTGTTCACTAGGGTTTTTTGGAATAATTTCCACCTCTTTTGACTTTGATGTAGCGCTGGTTATACTTAAACCCTGAGATAAGGTTTTGCCTTGTTCAGTGCTACTTTTAGGAGTATCTGTGCCCTGTGAGTCTTTATTTCCACCGATGATGGTGGTGAAATGTTGCCATTCCTTCTGCAATTGAGGATTTGTGACAATACTCTTATTGATATCGGTGGTGCTTTTAGACTGGGATTCTTTAAGCATTTGTTCTTGCTTTTCTTTTTCTCTCTGCTCCTGTTCTTCTCGTTGTTTCTCTGCCTGTTTCCTCTCTGCCTGTTCTTTTTCCTTTTGCTTCTTTTCTGCCTGCTCTTTTTCCTTTTGCTTCTTTTCTGCCTGCTCTTGGCGCTTTTTGTCTTCCTTCTCCTTCCTCAAACGTTCTTGTTGATCCCGTTTTATCTTCTCCTCTCGCTGCTTCCTTTGTTGTTCCTCCTGCTCTTTATTACCGTTTTGTATTGTAGCAGGAGGCTTCTTAGTCTGTTGTTTGCTTGGGCCACTTGATGATGCTGCTTGGTCAGTTATTAACAAATCCAAAGGCAGAGTTTGCAACCTCTGTTCTCTGAGTTTATTAAACTCAATTAATCCTTCATCATTGTATTGCCTCTTGGCGAGTTGCATGACTTGAAAAATTGATTCGGCTGATTTGAACATGTCATCAAACATATCATCTTTGTGATTAAATAGTGCTAACTTAGCATGCTCTAAAGCAGCATAAGCTGTTTTCTTTGGATCATATAGCCTATTGGGCAGGGTAGCAAAATTTAGGACTTGGATCTTTGAAGCTTCTTTCTCTGCATGCTTTAGATCATTCAGTGTGAAAACCCCACATCTAAAGGGGAAAGTAGGCCAACCCCTTTTCTTCTCCTTTTTAAGGATCTGAGTGGTGCTTTCTGCTGTTATTTGGTAAGCAATCTCCCTTGCTAACAGTTTATCGGGGACATATAAAGGAAGGACATGAGGGTTTGCTTGACTTCCGAAAACCCTAATATAAGTGAAATGTTCTTCTCCGAACCAACTACCTACCGCAGGCAAATCAAAAGAAGCAAGGTAGGAAATCTTGGGGATAGGTTTGTCAAAAATTGCGTAATATACAAGGACCATGAAACCATTGCAAATTTGGTACATATGGTTTTTATAATAGGGCTTCCACATTTTACGATGATAAATGTGAATGGGCGAGGGGTCCTGCACGGTCCACCTCCAACCAAGAATGGGGAATTCAGAATTAAAACACAAAGTGTCCAAGATGTATGCACTGTAGTAAAAAGGAGGAATTATTCTTTCACTGACTCTAGAATTATTCCTATAATTGATAACAGCTGTTGCCAGTTTGTCTGATAGAATAGTGGCCCAATCCATAATAACACTGTTTACTGCCGCTTCCATGAGAGGAACCATTTCAATGGTGAAAACAGCGGAATCATGTAAACCCCACAATCTACACATCATTATGCCGGCATAACAGTAAGGAGAACACAGAGAGTCGACTGAGTACTTACCGGAGGATTCATGTTTGTGTTTAGCTAGGTTCCCCCTCCATTCCTTAATAGGTTCAGATTCGATCGCGTGTTCACTTGCAAATTTTTTCAGAAAGGCGCTATTATATACTTGTTCTGGCGCCGGCAAATGGTACATTTGTCTCAGATCTTCAGGCTTGAATGACCCAAAAACTCTCCCATCCTTTGTGACGAAAGTTCTATCAGTGAAGGGGATTGCTTCAATTGCCCATTTCACCACGTCAGTATAAGGGAGCATTTGTTCTCTAGCTGCAATTCTGTGAAGGAACGAGTCCGCCAGATCTTTAATACTGTTTTCTGACTTATCAGATGAATCCGCAGTGGCTTCATCTACCACTTGTGCTGGTTTTTCGGCTTCTATTAAGTCGTAAGTCCCTTGCCAAGTAGTCTTTGCTAGGCCTGCGCATGTAGTGTCGGATATTAAACCTTTCTTACTACTTGTCGTTGATTGTCCTGTGGCTGGTGGGTTTGGAACATTGGCGGCCTTCTTAGACTTTTTCCCCATCATGTTTTGAGTTCTTTAGTAGAAGCTTATCCTGCAACAGAGATTTAGATCCGGCGTAACACAGAGATAATAGAGAGACTCAGAGATGATATTCGAATGTAAAGATTATCGTTGATATATCTGGCTTTTATTGAACGGCGGGGAGACAATCTTTATACAAATCTTAGGGCAGGGATTCATTATGTAACCGTATAGGGTCTGTCACCTTTATAAATGCCCATTACTCCAAATTTGATTCGTAAATCTCTTAAGGCGAATAGGGGACGTATGGGCGGCCGGGTATGAGTGATTATGCCTTAATTACCAATAAATTGGCTTTCCAATCACTTAACTGGCTTTTCATCGAAAAATGTGCTTTTACCGCATCGCAAGGAAAGAGGGGCGCGAACGGCTTTAACAATGGGTTTGGATATCGCTTATCGCCGATTGCGATATCGCATCGGCGGAAAACCATATGAGCGTTAAGATGGTACAAGAGGATTGCCGATTGCCGATTGCGATATCGCATCGGCAAGGAGCATAGCGCATATGTGTTTAAAAGGGAGTGGGGCCGATTGCGATATCGCCGATGGCTTTATCGCATCGGCGATTTACCATGTGGTGCTTTTAAGGATGCATAGGGGTTTCGCCGATTGCCGATTTGCGATATCGCCGATGGCTTTATCGCCAAAATTTTATTTGCGCCTTATGTGTTTCTTTGACTGAAATAAAGCTTTTGATATCAATTTTATTTTCTAAGAGGGACCCATTCCATATTCTAATGTTTTTTGAAAAAGCTATTTATGAAATGGGGGGTTGTTTTTGCAAGGCACAACAGACTTATATATACAAAAGTTTTTCATACATCAATATGTGGTCATTAAGGACTTTCCAACTCTGGGACTTTCCATCATCACGTAGGACAAGCTTTAATCATATTGGTAATGATCTATTTGTCATTTAGGGTTTGCACTTAGGGTAAGGGTTTTTTCCATCAATGACCTCCATATTGACATCAATGACAACTTTATCCAATAATCACATTCTTCCTTACCTTGGTTATGATACCTGAATAGATTGCTTTTGCAGGCCTGAACTTTGTGCCCATAGTTGTTGCATATGTAGCATTCAACATAATTCTGAAAATGAGCAAACGGATTTCCTTTTCTAATCTTATTTCATACTTACCTCTAGATTTGTTCCTTAAAAAGATATTGTTCATTAATTATCTTGTTTCATAATTTCTTATTTACTAGGTTCTATACTCAACTACTTATGACCAAAATTATTTCATGAGTAACAATTTCTATAAAAGAAAGCTTGATCCTTAAATGAATATTTCTTGTTGAAAGGAATAGCCATATTGATTCTATTTTTCCTACCTTCTTTGCCATAATGTTGTTGGTCCATATTGACATTTGTGCCTTTTAGCATTCTTGCATGGCTACCATTATGTCCTTTTGTTGATTGCTTTGCATATTCTTTATCCTTCTCTAGACGAATCTGCTATCTTCTTAGATTTTTTTTGAGTGCATCAACATAGTTGATGGGTTTTTTGCTTTCCTTTACTATTGTTAATGAACTTGACTCTCCCTTGCTATTCTTTGGTATCTCTTCATACCCAAGACATGTCTTCAATAACGGAGATCTCTAATGCTAAGGATGTGATTTAATTACTCGGAATCTTTTATAAGCTTCAAATTTTGATTAAGCTAATCTAAGGCCATTTATGATTCTTTGCTTAAAAGAACAATTTCTTATTCCAATTTTTCACAGTGTTCTTCATTTTATTTTAATTTCTTTGATAGAATCTCCTTTATCCTTTTAGTTTCTTCTAGTTCAATTTTTAGAAGGATGACAAAATCTACATCACAGTCTTTATCCTTATATTTTGCAGTTATTGTTCTAGTTGATCTACCTCTTTTCTTAGAGGTATTGTTACATATCCATTTGGGAACATCAACCCCGACTTACGGATCGATACTATTAGGGCCCATCAACCCCTAATTCAGTTGTTACATGCCCTAAAAGAAGTTAAACATCAAAATTCCTCATTTCCCAAGAAGTTCCATCATTGAAAACATCCAAAAACTGCCTCTAAGAATATCAGCGCAGGTAGGCCTTCATTAGGGTGCACTACAGTGCAGACCCGTACACTAACATGGTGCACTGTAGTGTAGCCTAGTACACCACCAGGGTGGATCAGCGCAGGTAGACACACTACCAGGGTGCACTGTAGTGCAGCCAATACACTGTCAGTGTGCATTGCAGCACACTTGGTCCCTCTTTGGCCTGCATTGGGTGAATTTGAGCAAACTTCCGTGAGGGTTTGAAAATTCCTTATCCATTGGAAGCCTCTAGCAGTTTCTCAATGCCACCTACTCCTTTGAGTTTGCATTTGGATGAAGAAGGGAGTTAAGGAACATCAATCCCCTATCCCTTCTTCCATGGAATTGATTTCTAAATTTAGAAAGGCATTCATTATCACCATTGATGGCATAACCTCCTTCATTCACCTATAAAAATATCACTCATCTAAGAGATCAGGGGCTGGAAAATATTGAATCGTAGGGAGATGCTGGTGATATGAGATTAGAGTTTACTACAAAGTGTTGTATAGTGTTGAAGTGTCTTGCTTGTCATGAGGTGAAGAGTGATTGAATTGGAAGAGTGTCACGGGATCGAGCACATATGGGTTGTAATTCTTCCTCTTTTCAATGGGGGTCTTCAAAACTTTTTCCTTATGCTTGTGTTATATGTTAAAACTTTCATATGTATATCATGTTCTCGATTCCATGTTATTTATAAGTAATAGATCATTATCATTTTCCTTGATGGGTTTTTGTCTTTGTGTTTGTGCAGGTACTTTGCAAGCGACTTAAGTATAGAAAGAAGCGGCAAAATTGGTCAAGGGAGACAAGGAGATAGCGAAAACTACAAGTAGGTTTCTCTTCTCTTTTGTTTTATCTATTGATTATAGAAAAGGTAAAGATTACTTTGTCTGTTGTTTCTAGACCTGCTACTAAGTCTAGAGGGTTAGGCGTTTATCCAAGAACACTAAATATTCCCAAAACAAATTAGTGACTCCATTGGGGATTGATCATCCATCTTAGTAGCTTATCAGCCTCTTAAGACATTTCTACATACTGTACTTGTGGTCGTTGATTATTTTTAGTCCTCTTTCATTGAAAATTGAGTCAAAACTATGTCAAAATTGACTTCAGAATGGCTTACTGTCACCAGCGTAGTCCAATGAAGGACACCATGCACTGCAGTGCACTTCCTGCATAGATCCAGTGTGATTCAGTGCACTGTCTCTAACTGTTGCATGCACTGATCCCTTGAGGGTCAGTTTCCCATCTAGGAGTTGAATTTTTTGAGCCAATTTTCTCCTGTCTGAATGATTTCTGAATGTCAATGATATCATGTCTCAGAAAATAGGTTTTCATATCCTTAGATAGTCCTAAGCTGATTGGATTGATTAATGTTTCTTTAATGTTTTATTTGTCATTATCAGTCTATATTCAAAGTTAGTTTTTGGTCGATTGATCTTTTTCGAAAGAAAGTGTCGTAAAGTCGTCTTTTCCTTCGAAAATTGAATTGTCATCAAATCTTCATTCATGAAATATCAATTGATTGATGTGTGCATATGATTAGTATTTTCATTGAAAGTTTCGTAATTCCTCATTTCTTTGAAAATGAAAGTGTCGTAAAGTTTTCCTTTCCTTGAAAAGAAATTGTCACAAAATAGTCATTTTTATGAAAAGAGATTTTTGATCAATTGTGCATATTTCCTTTTTTGTTCATCATAACATTAAGAGATTTGAAAAGAAATACATGCACATTTCATTGAAAAGAGTTTGTGTATGCTTGAAAGGAATGGTTTAGGGAATTGCATCTAGTTTGTGCTCTTTGTTGATTGATCAAAAAGTACTTATTTGCTCTATCCCTTGTAGCTAGGATTTTCATTGTTAAATTGAATGGAAAGAATGCTTATCATATTAGTTGCATTTTAGGAATTGCAAACATACATCATGTGGTGAACCTTGAAAGTAAAATTCTAAAGAAGATCAAATTAAAATTTATCTGCATTTAACTAATGGAGCATTGTCACTTAATGAAAAACATTTAGAGGTCTAGGCTAGAGACGTGTTCCGACGTTGTAAAACAAAGCAGTTGTTGCTAACTTGTCTGCAATACATACCGAGTGTGATACCTCATTCCATGTACGTGAATATATCGTAGCTCATCCACGTACCTTTGGGTATATAGGGCGGTGTTACAGTACGTAAAGTATATGGGAATGCTCTCACTGTGCGGTTTTGCATTAGACAACGCTTATACAGACTGGGCCTCCACGTACCTTCGAGTATATATGACAAAACAACTCTAGGTTGCTATCCATCCTTAGGTAACCGAGTCGGATGCCTTGTACACTGTGATACACCGAACACAACATACGGGGAGATTTCCTGCCCGTACTTCTTGGTTCGCCAGGAGGTAATCTGCAGTTCACAGTTGCTCAGTAAACCTTTTGTCTAGATTATCCCTCTTTTGTTTTGTTATGTTACTTTGATTAAAATAAAATTAATTGACCACGAATAACATTGTCCACGCTCGCTCCTTAGTTGATCTTAGGTTGAAACATATGGCGACAAATCCGGAGTCCACCGATCAAGAAATTCCTTTTTATGGGAATCCTATTCCTTTTCCTTCTTTGGGAAATATTGGTGCTCCATATATGGCTGTATTGTCCCTTCTGAGATTTACCATTGGCTTGTTAGTATGGTTGTTTTCAACCTCCTTAGTTCAAAATTTCATGATTTCTCCGCAATCGAGTACACCTCCAACTGGACAAAATCAACCTCCAGTTGATCCTAAATTTGACCCTTTGCCTTCTTCCTCGGTTGTTTCTTCCTCCCCTTCTTCCTCTTCGCCTAGTGAAAGCATTGGTACTAGTAACTAGGTGGCTAAGAAGAAGAAGAAGAAGAAGAAGAAAATTCAACAGAGAGACAACCAAGCAACCATTACTTTGAATGCAACATCTGATGAGAAACCGTCCGTCAAGCCTCACAAAGTTTGATATCCATGCAAAATTTTTGCAGGAGACCATCTTATTCGAAATTGTGTTGATATTCCTCAGATCTTAGAAGAATGGTCTTCCCATTCACATCATCCTTTGTCATCAACTTCTGGAGATCATATTAGTGACACACCATCAGCTAGTCGTAGTAAAGTTCATGGAAAGAAGGGTAAAGGTAAGTTTCCATGTAGGTTATGTGAAGGGAATCATCTTATTCACCTTTGTCCCTATCTGGATGAAGCCAAAAAATTGTTGGATAACCGTTCTGCTTCACCGCAATGACTTCCATCTGGTTACAGGAAACTCTCCCTAAATCCTTCACTAGTTGATGAATTGACTAACCAAAATCAACAGGTCGAAGAAACAATTGACCCAATTTCACCTTCAGTTAATCGTACCTTTCCCGAAGAGAGTGAATATGATACCACTCAAGTTCTTTTTGTTTATTCAGATTCAAATGATCTTGGGGGCAATCCTCCTGTTCCATCAAAACACGAGGAAAATCCTCCCGTTCTTGTAACTCAAGGGGTTAATTCTCCCGTTTCTACGGTACCCCCTCCAGGTAGTCTAGTCACTTCCTTTGATTGGAATCAACTAGCAGGATTCTGCCTTCCTTCTTATGTGCCTTTCCAAATCACAATACAAGTTTGTAATATGATTTTATCAGGCACTATTATAGATGAAGGTGCATCAGTGAGTATCCATTCCTCAACTGCTTGGCAAGCGCTCGGTTCACCACCACTTGTACCAGTTACATAGAATCTGTTGGGTTTTAATAGAGGAACCAGTCAACCATTAGGTGCCCTCCCTCAGTTACCTATTACTTTGGGAGGAAAAATCGTTTATCTAAAAGTGATGGTAGTCCAAAGCCCATTAGATTACAATTTACTTCTAGGGCACGACTATGTTTTTGACATGGGAGCTATTGTTTCAACACTCTTCCGAGTGATTTGTTTCCTTCATCAAGGCAGAATTTTCACTGTTGACCAACTTTCATTTCTCGGTCCAAATATGGCTCCTAGTCAACCATCTTCCTTAAATGGTCCTTTTGTACCAATGGTATCATCCCCGCCACAGGTTAATTATGTGGCAACCTATTCCAAACCTACATCAATTGACAATCAATTTAGTGATTTTATACATCATGTACTGGGGCATTAGAACCAGATCTCTCCTTCATGACCTCTTATGAGTTGTGATTGAAACCAAGGATACGAGGACAATTCTTTGTCTTGTGTCAACCTTGTTAAAAAATGAAACCAAGGATATTAGGATAGTTCTTTTACTGTGTCAACCTCATTAAAAAATGAAACAGCCCTAAGGATAGTTTGTTGTCTTGTGTCAACCTCGTTAAAAAATGAAACAAGAAGTACGAGGACAGTTCGTGGTCTTGTGTTAAACTCGTTAAAAAATGAAACAAAGAGTGGAGGATAGTTCTTTTACTGTGTCAACCTCATTGAAAAATGAAACAGATCCATTTGAACATAGTTCCTTGTCTTGTGTCAAGCTCGTTAAAAAAGAAACAAGGAATCTGAGCAGAGTTCCTTGTCTTGTGTCAAGCTCAATAAAAAATGAAACAAGGTCCCAAGTTCCAAGTCGAGTCTTTGAGTAGATCTCGTAAAATCCCAGTCGAGTCTTTCACTTGAACTCGTAAAAGAACCTTCATTCCATCCACTTAAGAGCCATAAGTAGTCTACTTAGGTGAATGTAATGAAGCTTGGGTAGCATGCACCTAGTGGTAAAGTTAATTTTCCCTGTAGGTTATGTGAAGGGAATCACCCCATTCACCTTTGTCCCTATCTGAACGAAGCCAAAAAGGTGTTGGATAATCGTCCTGCTTCACCGCAGTGACTTCCATCTGGTTACAGAAGACTCTACCTTTCATCATGTTGGGCGCATGTAAACTAATCTCAAGCATAGTTTTTCATTTCAAGCTTGTGTAAAATGAAATTGAATCCAAGCATAGTTTTTTGTTTCAAGCTTGTGTAAACATGAAAATGAATCCAAGCATAGTTACCTATGGTTCAAGCTTGTGAAAAAATGAACCCATTTCCATTTTAACCCTTGTGATTTCCATTTTATCAGTCTTTTCATCAAATGAACCTTGATTGTTTTCATCCCATCGCCACCATCCCTTTGGCCGATCATACACTTTCACTTGGTTGTTTTTACCCTTTTTGAGGAATAGTTGCAATGAGTGGTCTTATTAGCCAGCCTCTTCACATAAATCAACGTGTTTTGAGAAGTTCCAACATCACCAGAACCAGTTGCTATCCTAGACACCACTCGTTCCTCAAAATAGAGTCATCTTTAAGCTCTTTTCAGACTCTCTAAATATGAAAAGATTGTCGAGCGCTTGTCTTTTCCAGTGCGTTAATGGATTGGAAACGATATCTCTCTTGTATTATTTTGCGCTTTTTCGGACTTGAGAGATTATTTTATGAAAAAGAACTTATGGAGTTTCCTTTTCGTCCTTTTTCAAACTCTCTAAACATGAAAGGACCGAGTTGTCTTTGTCATTAAACTCATAAAATAACGACAAGCTTGTCCATCTAGACAAGGCCGAGTTTCACCTTCACTAGACTCGTTAAAAAATCAAATAGCGATGGATTCGCCCAAAGGGTGAAATTATGCAACAACCATATATTATCCTCCTCGAGCTTGATAAAAAATAAAGAGGTATTGTTCAGCAATGACTGGGGAAAATGGAAAAAGCTGAGAAAACTTTATGGTAGCAAGTTTCTCTTGAACATGACACTTTCACCTCATCACCATGACTATGTGGGTTGGGTCATTCAGCTTCATGGTTATCACACTGTTGGTCTATCATACCATCCATTACTTTGTTGTGGGTCAATGCTACCAATTCATCTTAGTGTCGCCGACATGTTCAAGAGAATTCATTCAGTTCAAACTTCATCCTTTGCAATACCGTAAACCTTCATTTTCATGACCGCCATTCCTGATCCTTATGTCGTTAGTTGATTCTCATCTCCAAAATAATTTACCTCGTTTCATGTCATATATGTGGGATACATCAAGGCCCTCTTGTGACGAAGTTTCTTCTTGTCAACATCAGCACATCATCCAAGAGTTGACTTAAAAACACCCCTTCAGTACCTTGAAGCTTGCATACATCAATGGCAGGTTTCTCGCTTTTGAGGATAGGTTGACATCAATGGCCTTCGACCGAAAGACTTTGTATGGTGTTTGACATCAAATCATTTATTCACACCATGCAAATGTATTGTATTACCTTGAGGGTCATTTTCATTATCGGTGATTCCTCTCGTGTTTATTAACGACTTACATCATTGGCTAGTAATCAGACGATGTCTTTCCATGTTCGACTTCAGAACATATATTCACATGGTTATACTTGTACTTGAGCAAAAGATTGGACAAGATTGAAGACCCCGGATCTAGTTCCATCCATCCGGGCTACGATATTTTCAAGAGTACTAAATCAAATGTACAATGGCCTTACATTCATGGTCAACCATTCATGGGTCTATATCTGTAGATGACTATATTTTTACATGTAATGAAAGTTTATAAGCTGAGAATGGGTATGCCTTCCCTCAGCTAGTTCATGAGAAAAATAAAAATATCATGATATATGTATTGTAATTGAAGTAGATCACCTTCCATTTCGAAACCTCCTCTCCTCATGATAATGCATTTCACTCAACATATATATTTACAACTTCATGCTTTAGGGGGCAACTGTTACAGATCCATTTGGGCACATCAACCCCAACTTACCGATCGATACTATTAGGGCCCATCAACCCCTAATGTAGTTTTTACATGCCCTAAAAGAAGTTAAACATCATGCCTCACTTCCCAATAATTTCCATCACTGAAAACATCCAAAAACTTCCTCTAAGAATATTAGCGCAGGTAGGCCTTCATTAGGGTGCACTGCAGTGCAAACCAGTACACTAACAGGGTGCACTGCAGTGCAAACCAGTACACTAACAGGGTGCACTGCAGTGCAAACCAATACACTAACAGGGTGCACTGCAGTGCAGCCTAGTACACCACTAGGGTGGATCATCATAGGTAGATACACTACCAGGGTGCACTACAATGCAGCCAATACACTGTCAGTGTGCATTGCAGTGCACTTGGTCCCTCTTTGGCCTGCGCTAGGAAAATTTGAGTGAACTTCGATGAGGGTTTGAAGATTCCTTATCCATTGGAAGCCTATAGAAGTTTCTCAATACCACTTACTCCTTTGAGTTCGAATTTGGATTCTATAGTCAGCACCCAGGGGTTGGCAGTACAACGGACGGAATTACAGCCTTTGTTGGGGGAGCAAGCTACGGATGATGAGGAAGGGAGTTAAGGAACATCAATCCCCTATCCCTTCTTCCATGGAACTGATTTCTAAATTTAGAAAGGCATTCATTATCATCATTGATGGCATAACCTCCTTCATTCACCTATAAAAAGATCACTCATCTAAGAGATCATGGGTTGGAAAATATTGAATTGTAGGGAAATGTTGGTGATATGAGATTAGAGTTGACTACAAAGTGTTGTATAGTGTTGAAGTGTCTTGCTTGTCATGAGGTGAAGATGGATTGAATTGGAAGAGTGTCACTAGATTGAGCACATATGGGTTGTAATTCTTCCTCTTATCAATAAAGTCTTCAAAACTTTTTCCTTATCCTTGTGTTATATGTTAACGCTTTCATATGTATATCATGTTCTTGATTCCATGTTATTTGTAAGCAATAGATCATTATCGTTTGCCTTGATGGGTTTTTGTCTCTATGTTTGTGCAGGTACTTTTCAAGCGACTTAAGTATGGAAAGGAGCATCAAAATCAGTCAAGGGAGACAAGGAGCTAGCAAAAACTACAAGTAGGTTTCTCTTCTCTCTTGTTTTTTCTATTGATTATAGAAAAGGTGGAGATTACTTTGTCTGTTGTTTCTAGACTTTCTACTAAGTCTAGAGCATTAAGTGTTTATCCAAGAACACTAAATATTTCCAAAACATGTATTAGTTCTTCCAAAGCACTTACGACTTCTCCTTCAAATTCCACTTATACTCCAATTTCTTCTTCAACATTTTGATAACTCATAGCTATGAATAAGATATCTACTCTTTCATCATTAGACCTACCTTTATCTCTTTCACAATCACTATATTTTTGGGAGTACAAGCTTCTCCTTTTGATATTTCATCTTCTTTTGTGATCGTTAGGTTTGAATTTTACTTCATCATCACTATCATTTACTTTTGCATAAGGACATTTATATGTGTAGTTTCTTATTATACCACATTCAAAACATTAAAATGGAATCTTACCTTTGAACGTTCCAATTACCCTTTTTAGCTCTCTCACAATGTTGATTTTTGATAGCTTGGGAGATACTCCAAGCCCTAGGATTCAGGGTTTAGAGGTTGGAGCAACACAATAGGGAATTGTGGGCTTGGAACCCAAGGTGTGGGATTTGCATTTGAGCTTGTGGGTGTGAATCCATGAAGCCCACTAGGCATGTAATGGATGGATATGATAGAGGATGGTGAGGAGAATCCAACGCATCATGAATCATCAAATTCCAATATGTCTAAGTGGAGATATGAATTTTGAATGTAATGTTGGGTTTTTGGACATACAAGTCATGTAGGCTTGAGATGGATGTGTCCAAAAGTCATGTCTCTTGGGACCCCTCATATTTTGTATAAGTATGAGGTGGTGGATATCATTTTAGGCATCCACAAGATAATCAACTCATAAACTCCCAATAAGAAGGCAGTCGATCTCTTAGAAGAGGAAGATGAATTTGTGGAGGACATTTTGGGTGATTTTGACTCTATTATAGGGTCGAGTAGGAGCAAGCGAAGGCCCCGAGACTTAAAGGTTGATCTGGAAACTTGTGCATGGGTATTAGAGGTTGATTCATCTCTGTTGTGAGGTTTAGAACCCTTATTCCTTGTGGAGACCAGGCCGCAACCCTGTTGGAGGGTTTTTGCGAGGGTAGCAATCTGCAACAGGAAGCATGGGTGGCATAAAGGATTAGAGAGGCATGGAATTATATTGTGGGAGATAGGCCACAGCCTATAGGATTTTTTTGAGTTGTTTTTATTGGTTGCAACAGCAACAGTTGGGTTCCCTAACCAATAAGGAAGCTTCAGCAGCATGCACAGCCAGGTATGTTGATTTTGTTGAGTAAAGATTGAGTTTTTTGTTAGGTGGATGGTGTCCTAGAAAGGATTTTTGTTCAACCTGTGGAAGCCAAGTGGAAGAGGGCTAATTAGGGTGGTTATAAGCCCTTTCCTAGAAGCATATTTCATAGTGAATTTTGGTTGTTGGATTGGGAATTTGAAGAGTTGTTGGAGGGAAATGTGACAATGCTCAATAGTAGCCCTTGAAAAGTAGTCATAAAGGGATTTTGATAGCTTAAGGTGGGAGAATTTGTTGGAGGCCTTAGCAGCTCCTTTATGGACAAAGGAGGATACTAAGAAGGCATATTGGTGCTCAGGGATTTGGCCATCCTAGAGGAGCAGTTTTGGATCAGCCAAAGTTCACTACAGTAGAAGGAACTTTCAACAGTGATAGGTGGTAGCCCTCCTGGAGTCTCTATGTGTTGTTACTTGATGGACTAAGGATCAACTAGTGAGAAGATTGGGAGAAGAAGGACCAACATGTTATAGGATATGACAAAGCAGTTGTGAGGTGCACATCAACAGCCAGATCGTCAAATTATATTTTATTTTGTGTTGTCTTGTACTAGTGGATTTTGAGGTCCATTATCCCCAGTATGGGATCCCTACACAGTTATATTATGAGATGCTGTAATATAACGAAGTTGGTTTAATTGTACATATTTTAAATTTTGTAAAAAATTGTCTACATTCTTGTACACTTGTAAATTTACTATATTGTTTTGTTGTTCCAAAGTAGCTTTGTTGTGATTCTTGGTTTGGTAGCATCAAAGATTTAAGATT
Organism: Pinus taeda; assembly: GCA_000404065.3. Classification (NCBI taxonomy): domain Eukaryota; kingdom Viridiplantae; phylum Streptophyta; class Pinopsida; order Pinales; family Pinaceae; genus Pinus; species Pinus taeda. The sequence goes on along the minus strand of APFE030007229.1, from coordinate 224,791 downwards.
CTATCATAGACACTAATGTCGTGGAGACACAACACAAAAATTTGACTATCTCTTCATTTGATTCATGACTAGAGTCTTCCTAAATCTTATGCTTGCTCCTTTCCTTGGCTACTTTAAGCATGGCTTCCTTGGATCATATCTTCTCTTTTTTTGTTCTTAATTTTTATGTAGTAAGAGTTTCGTGAAGAGTATCCATATTCAAGTCTTGAAAGTTTAATAACTTGTCAATAGTTGAAACTTTAGGATTAAACCTTAAGGGAAGGGATCTTAATATTTTTAAATTCCTTAACTATCACAAACTCCTCCCCCATGAAAAAACATCGTCCTCATCGTTTTAATTCTAAACACAATACAAAACATGCTTAGTCGCATCATAAATCACTATGAGATTTATAATGCAACATTTCTCAACAACTAAATAGACATGAAATATTTTCCTTGGATCAACCACTTTTTGTAGCTACTTGTAGTTTGCCTAGTGTTTTTGTTGCACACTTTGATATATTCAAGCTGCTAATTGTTTGTCCTATAGTCATCTCCATCAACCCAGACTGGGAATTCCCATGCTTTTCTGTAACATGGCATACAATCTCTCATGAGACTCATCATAAAGAAATTGTAATGATATAAATTATACCTCTTGTCTTGTCAATCAATCTATCAAGGGATTCCAAAGGTTTCCCAGATCCACCCTTTTCCAAAACAAGGGAATCCATAGGCTTATGCTTCCACCCTCAATCAACAACAAGGGCATCCATAGGCTTATGTCTCCACCCTCAATCAACAACAAGGGAATCCAGAGGCTTAAACCTCCACCCTCAATTGGTAAAAAGGGAATACAGAGGCTTATACCTCCATCCTTAATCAGTGATAAGGGAATCCAAAAGTTGGTACCTCCACCCTTATGGGAATCCAAAGGCTTATGTCTCCACCCTCAAATCACCTTCAAGGGAATCCATAGGCTTATGCCCCCACCCTCAAGGGAATCCAGAGGCTTATTCCTCCACCCTCAATTCAATCCTTTTGCATAGCACAAAGGCCCAAACAGTCTGATATCTATCTATCCCAACACATTACAAAACACATATACACATACATGGGGCACAATACAACGTATACACATATACAACATGACATGTGCACATGGCGCAACACAACATGTCGCAAATCACACTATTTATGTTTTGTTGATATATCCTTCAACATTCTTTGTTCATAATCCAACATGGGCACAATGTAAGAATCATCTTCACATGATATTAAAATCATAGATCATCCAGGGCCAATTTTTTCCAATTGTTTCCTCACACAACTCAATATCATACATGCCATACATAATTGCATTAAATAAATATAACCATCATTCTCCACAAGAATGACTCTTGTCAAAACCTCTCAGTCACAATGGCATTCATAGATGTATATAGAAATTGGCATGATCATGAACATGTTAAAATTTACATATGTAATTTGATTTAAGGTCAAGAGAACCTCATGTAGTGATGTTGTAGTTCCACCAAACAATTTTATGTATGTACATAATTTTATTTGTGTGTGTTGCCATATTTAGGATCAATGCTCCAACATACAACAACAATAGTATTTCCCGACCCATCGCCCAAGCCCAGTGGTTCCCATTTTTTTGTCCATGCTCCTTAATTATGCATTGGACCTCCTCGACTCTCTTACCAGAGCTTTGTGGATTCTTTTCCATACCCAACAATTTTTTCCTAAGATCCCAAGCATGAAAGTTTCAAGGAAAATTTTAAAAAGAAACAAATGCAACAATACAATAATTGAATTCACAATAGAAATCATAAAAAATCCAAACAAAGTAGCATGGACATGTGCATGTTGGGTTGTGTTATATTCTTTCCACGACTAGCCCATGTAATTAACCGGGGGTTAGAGGGGGGGTGGAACACCCCCTTCGTTGGGCCGATTGTGTAGTTGGGCGGGTGGTCACAGGGGGTTTGAGGTGTACCCGTAACCCCACTTTATGGGGTTCAAGGCAGTGCCCCGAAAAAATTTGGTTTTGGACCTTATGTTAGGTTGGCCAGACCCACCTATGGTTTTGTGCATGATTTTCGCACATGTTTTTTGGACGCGATGGTTTTCGGTCCATGGTATTGGATGCTTCGGCATGTATAAATATGTATTGTAACATTGAAAGGAAAATGATGAAAAATCAAGTTGGTAGTCTCGATTTTGGGATCCAGGGGAAAATCTCTATGTATGTGTTATATGTGTTATGCTCTCACATTGTTTATTTTCTATGTTTTAGAATTTGTATGCAGGTAATTTTTGTACGGGGTTAAAACCTATATTTGGTATCGGAGCAGATTTGGCTTCAAGGGGACGCCTTTGTTGCTGATGGGTTTCACTCGGGCTTGTGGTAGACCCTGTTCAATGGGAGATCTATGAGATCGATTCTGGTGGTGAAAGAAAAGGGCGAGCAATGGAAAAATAGAGATCGATAAATTTAATTGTCAGAGTTTTGAGTTGTGGAAACTCAAGATGGAGGATCTGTTGGTGGATAAAGATCAGTGAATCGTGGTAGATCCAGATACTAAACCAACGGGAGTGTCCAATCAAGAATGGAAGAAATTGGATCGGAAGGCAAAGAGCACAATACAATTGTGTGTCTTAGATTCAATATTGTTGAATGTATCAGTGGAAGCTACAGCAAAGGCTTTGTGGGACAAGTTAGGGACTTTGTACCAATCTAAGTCTATGGTGAATAAATTGTTCCTGCTTAAAAGGTTGTATAACTTGAGGATGAAAGATGGAGACTCGGTGACAAAGCATCTGAATGCATTTAATACTGTGGTAAGTCAGTTAGCATCTGTTGATATTAAAATTTCAGATGAAGAAAAGTGCATCAATTTGTTGTGTTCTCTACCAAATTCATAGGATAGTCTGGTTATTGCAATAGGTAGCAATGCAACTACCTTGCAGTTTGATGAAATAGTCTCATCCTTGCTAACAGAGGAGATGAGATGGAAAAATATGAAAAGCCAAAATGGTGATGCCTTGTCTGTATGAGGACAGTCCCATAATAGAAACAAAAATAAGTCATCGAGTGGGAGATCTAAATCTCCAGAAAAACCTGTAAAGGTAGTGTTCTGGAAATGCGGAAAGGAAGGCCACTTCAAAAGGGTCTGTAAATCTAAAGCTCCTAACAAAGGAAAGGGATCTGATGAGGCTCCTTCTGTAGAGGAAAAAACCACCTCAGATGAAGGTGGGGATGTGTACTTGGCTTCCTCAAGTACACATGTAGATCATGAGGCATGGTT
>APFE030007229.1:186126-202698 GCA_000404065.3 Pinus taeda | reverse complement strand
ACTATTAAATTAATTAATTTCCAAGGCATTTGAGGAATGGATGATGAGAAAAAGGTAGGAAATGGTCATGTTTTGGGAGGGAAAAAGGGTCTTAGAATGGTACCAACAATCTTCATGAACTGCCTTAGACCTGTGCAAGCCAAAACTAAAGAAAATAATAGAAGAATGCTTCATGATCATGTCCAAATGAGGTTGAGTCACTTGTATTTATAGACTTCCAAGAGTGTCTAATTTGTTGTAGCGCCGACATGATCAAATATTCACATGTGAGCTTTAATTCAAAAATACACTTTCCCTTGTCCAAATTGAGTGCTTCAATAGTAAAAATTGGTCCTCTTGAAAGGAGGAATCTTGTCCCATGGTTGGAATTTTTCATTGAGCTACCAAATTAGCACACCCTCTCAAATAGGGATAGATTCCAACTGCATCATGTAATCATCGCAAGAATATTGTCATCAAATTATATCCAATCTCACGTATCTCGTCATCAAATGTCATCACTACTCATATCTTCTTATCTCTTGATTGTCTTTGCTCATATGATGAACATTCTTGAATCTAAAAGAAGAATAATTTGGCATCGTAGGGGAGCATAAGCGACCACCCTTTATCTTGTTAGAGAGAACACCTCAATCCGAAACAATATCAGGGGGCACATCTCAACCTAAATCTACATTGGGGAGCTCAGTGTCAACCCAAAATGACAACAACGAAGGTCCTGCGAGACACTCTCACCTCATTTACATCACTGTGGGAAAGGTCCTATTATACATTCTCACCCCAAGTCACCTCATATGGGAGCAAACATCTTCCACCCTATTTCGAGAAATAGCAGTCATTGCATAGGGGAGGACATCTCAACCCATCCTATTTCCCATTGATCTTCCCAACAATGACCCTCAAGAGTCATGTGGTAGAACACATGCATCATAATCATCTTGGGTTGTACACTTCCAAGCACTCTCTCAACTCGTTGGCCAAACCGGGAGCGGTATTCCCAATAAGCCCAACTTGTGGGTATGATGCCAACTGGGGTATACTATGCATAGATCAAGATAGGGGAGCTAAAATATCTAGCCTTGTGGGTGACAGATAGGGGAAAAACATCTACAACCATATTTTCTAGAGATCCCTCAACCCCGGGAGCCCTCCATATCAATTCCTCACCTTGGGAGATTAGAAAGGAGGGAAGAGTTGGCTCAGTGTTCTCGATCAGTCCTACTCTCTATAGATCATAAACATATCATAATGTTCATATCTAGTATTGACTTGAACAACTCATTGAAGAGTTCAATCATCATGTCTCAATAGCAACATTCTCCTATTCATATAGGACATCAAATCAAATATTATATTAGAACAAATATATATCACAAAAAGGATACCTCATTTATCCTCCCTCTCACAAAGACAACAACCACAAGCCTATGCTTGTCTCATATAGTAGCATTGGCTGAAGATGTGTCAGTCCCAGTTATATACAGGATTTTCTGCCAATCGCATCCCTCTCTTTATTATCACAATGTATCATTTTCATATCCATAAATTGCTCAAGAGCTTCTTCAACCCGCCTCACAGTTAGCCATGCCATCAACATCATACTCAACCTTAGTCGTGCTTAAAGCTATAGACTTCTCATCCAAAATATCATGGAAGATATCATACAAAGGAAGCACCCAGATGTGTTTATCTTATCAATAACAATCCCAAACAACATCAGTACATCCATGCAGCCATATATCATAGGAAGAATATCTCAGACCAAAAATTGATCATCACATGCAAATATCTCGAAGGCTGCTTGGCAGCAACTCAATGTGTATGAAGTGGCTCAATCATGAATTCACTCAGGTTCTATTCAAAACACACACACACACACACACATAGACAAGTATTCACACAGAACACCAATGCTTCAATCAACTGTCGGTTGCCAAGTCAGGTTTAACAATATCTCTTCATAACTTCTTGAAATTCAATTGGAGTGTCTAAGGATTTTCATTTACACTTTCTTTAATAGCTTCACAATATACTTTTTTTCTTTTCCCAACTTCATAACATAATTCATCATGCCATGATTCTTCATTTCAAACTTCAGAGTTCATCTCCCTATTACTTTGATCATCAGAGGCTCATTACCTGTCAAGAATAGACCATCATCATATAAAAACCAAAATCAAAGTCATACCTTTGACCTCTTTCGAAGTAGAGGTTTGGATTTGCACATATTCTTGGCTTCACAAGGTAATTGTCAATGTGAACATACCAGGTTCGAGGAGCTTGCTTCATGCAATTATTTCTGCGAACATAATACTTGACCAAACCAATATGCTCAGCCTTACACAAATCAATATTGTGCAATCAAATCAACTAAGTGAGCTTATCAAGCCTTAGATGCCATATCAAAACTAATATCAAAATCATAAAAGTTTATGTTAATATCCATGTGACAAACTCTTCAGACCAAATGTCAGTTAGAGCCCACATCCAAATACCAATTCATGACTTCATTTATTGTCATGTCAACAAATTGTTATTAAGCAATATCAAATTCCATAAATCCATCTATATAATCATAATATGAATTATTTATTTCACTAGATAAAAATGCATATAACAAGGATAAGTCACAATTGTTTATACTTCAACCAATGTGCCAAAGCCAATGAAGCCAATACAAAATCAATGCCAACATTAATCATTGAAAGTCACTATGCTCACATAGCACTGTCATCAAGGAAAATCATCAATTATCAAGTCAAAACCTTAATCTGTTATCACTATGAATTCAAACAATCCATAAGTCAGAATATATATATGAAGTATCAAGTATATGTCAAAATTTCAATGCAACTCATCAATAAGCCAGATCTTGTCAAACCCTTGCAATTTCTATCGAATACTGTTATATACTAGCATCAATGATTAAATCAAAATAACATACTAATATGCATATTTTGATCATCAGGATGGGAAGGGAAGCAGAAACGGAAGAAGGATATTTCCAAGGTCAAATGCTTCAAGTGTGGGGAACTTCGACATTATGCCACTCAGTGCCCCGGAAAGAAGGGCAAGGAGGAAGCTTATGAATTGAAGGTTGCTCCAGTGAAAGCTAACAAGAAAGGCGAGGATGACTATTGTGCCATGAGTGCTCATGCGCCTCTGGAGAAGAGGTGGGGCGACATGGAGTCGTAATCGAGAGGACTACATGAACTGGGGTAGGATCCTTGAAGTGCCCAAACTCTTGGATCACATACAGCTACGGGATCCCTTAATGACAGTGGAAAAATGACGGGTGTTGGTTGGAGTGAGGTGTGATGGAGCGACAGTGGTAGAGCTAGAATGCCAAAGTCTAAGGCAGCAGAATGGATGTTGTAGCAGTGCGAGAGGCACAGAGCAGTTTGTAGCAGCTCAATCGTAGCAGAGGGTCAACACAGATTAGCAGCAGAGATAGCTTCAACATCACGAGGCATCCAGACTGACAAGCATGTCAGTTTTGGGTGAATTTTCAGTTACTTACTTCTCAGTAACTGAGTTGCAGTGTAGCAGTTAGCAGTGGAAATGTTATGGGTAGCATGATGCAGCGTTTTGAGAGGGAGTTGCAGCGCAGATGTAGCAGTGACAATAGCGGTGCCATGGGCAGCACTACAGGATGCAGCAGTGCAGTGGATGAAGGGCAACAGGCCAAGCATCAGCAGCATAGAGGACCGATGCAGTAGATCAATGTAATACTTCTGTTGAAAAGTATTGTTAGAGCACATTCCTTGTTAAGAGGGATTGTTGATTTTGGGTAGCATCAGATGTGCTTTATCTCCGAAATTCTGTGGAAGGGTTAGAACACATGAAATCTCCAAGACCCAGAAATCGTATGGAGAAATTCCACCTAGATGAGGAGTTATTAAAATAATTAATATTCTTAACGAGTTCCTAAGTCTAAACTTAAGAAAATAAAAATATTAATAGGTATTAATAAGAACATGGGTGAGAAACTTCTAAGTGGCGAGAATCAAGTCTATTTTAATCTTAGTCATTGATTAGGGACTTAATCTCGGTCATTGATTCATCAACAGAAAAAAATATAAGAGGAGGCTTGAGGGTCAATTGGAGATACATTTGAAAGATCAGTGAGCTCAATTTTCCTGGGGCGAAATTTGCTGAGAAAATCGAACAAGTGATCTGTTGCAGCAGAGGGGCAAGGGTAGTTGAAGTTGGAGGATCTTCTCCAAGACCTCAAATGCACAACAAAGAGAGGCAAAGAGGCGCTAGAGGAGGCAGCGCAAACCCAGGGAGACTAACACTAGGCCAGGAAGGGCCCACACATTTCCAACGTTGGGGTAGAGCCACCATACAACGGAAATCTGAATTCAGCCAGGGAGCAACAGGATCAACCGAAAACGCTGACATCAAAGCTCCAAGAGGCAGAGAAAGCAAGGCAGCGCTGACGCAGTGTCCCAGTGTGCTCCATGCAGGGCCACACAAACACTACGAAGGGGCAGTGTAGTTATAGCCGAGGACAGCCAATCCAGTTGCCAGAATGGAGAGATTTTTCCGAGTGAAGTGAGGTAATCTCACTGAGGTTTCTGACAGTATATTTTTATCTTTGTAACTGGATTGTTGAGGGCATCCAGAGTTGTATCCAAAACTATTATTTAATAATAGAAAACCCTCAAAGTTGTTGCACCGGTTTTCCGGCATTGGGTTTTCTCGGGGACATTTGTCCAAAAATAACGATGTCCCTTGTGTATTTGTCTCATTCTATTTTCAATTCATGATCTATATGTATGTGTAGTCTACAATAGTGTTTTCATCATTGTTTAATAATTATATAACTTGTTGAATGTAAAAAAACAAGTAGGAGATGAAAACCAGTGATTGCAGTGGGATTTCTGATGTGTAGATTCGGAAAATTTCACAACTTTTACATGGATAATTGTAAATCAACACCATCTCCCTTTTCACACCATGCACCTTTGATAAAGTGGACACCACTTTGTGTCGTGAATGATTTTGCAATATTCTTTGTTTAACTTGTACTCTCACTTACACCTCCTTTCTTGTGGGTACATGAAAGAACCCCATGACATACACTGGAAGGAAACAAATAGGAATAATTAGTGGATTCAAGGTACAATGCAATTTGGTATATATTACAATTCAAGGGGATCTCCTATGTTGTTTGGCTTTGCAGATTCTAATTGGACATGTGACCTTGATGATCAAAAGTATCTTGCAAGATATGTTTTCAACCTTGGTTCTAGCCTTGCCACTTCAACGTGCAAGAAACAAACTGCCCTTTCTTTTTGTTCTACAAAAGTAGAGTATTAAACTTCTCTTAGGGTTCAACAAAGCCTTTAAAATATTGCATTCACCGAATAACATTTAATTGCACTTTAGTGCAGTAGAGAGACTATCAACAACTCACCAAGGAGCCCATTCAATGTAAGCACAAGAAACACGTTGGGTTACACATATATTTCATTTGAAAGTTTCTTTAGTAGCACGCCCTTGAAGTGGACCCTTGAAGTGACTATTGCCACACAAATGATCAAGTCACTAACATTTTCACAAAGTTCCTCACATAAGCTAATTTAATTGTGAGTAAGGGAAGATGGATTTAATGCCTCCTTCCTTTTTCTTCTATCACTTTGTAAATCCTTCAACCATGTCCCATTCATCTTTAAGGGGGGTGTTGGGATATTCAACACTAACAGTGAGTTAAGGTCAACTTGTCTATGTTGAATGGAGTTAGAGGAAGGATTCAGCCAAGTTTAGAGGTGCACTAAATTAGTAGAGGGACCCATAGTCCACCACTTGCATATTTTTACTATTTCCCATGTTTTGATTTAGGAAAAAATATTTTTTTCTAAAGTCAATATATAATTTGTGCTAGTGTAATATTTTAAAGTACCCAAATCCTTGTAAGCGCTTTGTGGAGCCCAGGCCAAGTTATAAAGAGGAGATAAGGCGGTTGGTGGGTCATTCGACTTGTGCATCAAAATTGTGTGTTATTCTCAACCATTGTAACCAACTTACTCAACATTGGGGCATCGCTACCAGAGTAGGAAGGCAGAAGGAAAGAGTCCATACAACCCTTAAATTTTCCAACTAAATGATCTTTGTAGCCAGGTTGAGTTTCAGCTCGGGAAATCCATGCAGAAGAATGTACAAACCATTACGGATTCCATACAGTGCACAGGTTGAAAGAGGGTTGCACTCAAGAGGAGAGGTTGAGTGGGTTGTGCACAATCCAATTTGGGCGTAGTGAGAATCTCAAGGGTTGTTGAGAGTGAAGGGATGTTTTCCATGTTCGTTGTAATTTCCTGAAAAGGCAATTTGCTAAGAAGAAATAAAAAGAGCACACATGCATTGCATGTTCCCCAAGTTGGGGTTTCTTGTGTAAATTTTTGGTGTTGAATATTTTATATGCTTGTGTCTTCAGTGTTATTTTTTGTTGCATTATATAGTTAAAAAAATATCAATATGTTTGATTAGATCTTTTTGAAAGTTCAATTTCAATACTTTCATTTCTAATAGTTCATTAAATTAGTTGTTGGGTTTTTATAAACTAACAATCTAATGTAATGTGAAGTCCAAGGTGTTTTTGGTGTGTCTATTTAATGTGATATTATATTTTACTGATCCAATAGTCACAATCATGTCTTAGATGAGGGATCTAATGCAAACATCTCCTTAATATTAACGACATTTGATTCATAGCATACCATTGAATTGGTCCATCATCCATATTTAAAAAGTATGAAGGACATTGATTCATGACTTACCATCCAATTGGTCCATCCTCTATATTTAAAAGTATGATCTATTGTTGATGATCAATTAGGAAAGATACTCATGTAAATTACTTTTTCTATTAATAAATTAGTTCATGTGGTCGTGTTTGCTAGGGTTGTGCATTGTTTTCCTCTTTAAATGTTTTCACCATGTAAACAATAACCGTTTGCTAGGGTTGTGCATTGTTTTCCTCTTTAAATGTTTTCACCATGTAAACAATGGTTATTGATCTTCAATGGCATTTTTCTTAATGTGTTTCACATGTGTGGATGTATCCTATGTTTTTAATATAAAGAAGCCAAAATGGAAATCAACCCCCCTCCATCCTCAACAAAGACATCATTATGTTCTTGGCTTTCTCAACAAAGACTTGAACCAAACCAATATTTTATTTTTTTATTGGTGGTTCCTTGAGCAACATAATGTCTTGGCAACTCTAACCAGGCAATCTGGCCCTCGTCTTTGATTATCCACTCAACACAAAGAACTTGTCTTAAATATAAGTGTTGAAAACGGCCATATCACCTTGAGCTCTTGAGGTACAACATAAATTCAAGTCAATTCTATGAAATCCTTTTGCACTTCAAAACCAACACAAATAAATGGCCTCAAAGATCCCTCCAATGTCTCACAAGCACCTCAAGATGGCATTGAACCAGAAGAATAATAAAGAAAATTGATCATTAAATATTTGGTACAAATCTCGAAGAATATTGGTTTTGTAATCAACTTCTCAATTTTCTTTTCTACTTTGTCAATCATCATATCCCATAACTCCTTTAGCAAAGACTAAACAACAAAGAGAATGTCAAAAAACTTGAATGGTATGTCAAGTAGAATCCATCCCATCCTTTGTTTAAGAATAATGTTACCTCTCTTTAACACTTTAGGCTGAAGCCTTCAAAGAAATATCAAACAAATGCACTTTATTCTCTATGGATTCTTGATCATCAAGATAGAGAGGAACAAGCCGTCTCTAAAATGGCCTAGCAAGAATTATCCTTGATTTGGCTTGAGAAGAGGCAATCATTAAATGAGGCTCTTGTCAATTATTTGCACAAATATAATTCTAGTGCTTTGAACACTCATATAGAGTGCATGGGCTGATGGATAATCTTCTCTGATAGATTTATACAAGCCCACAATTTCAAATTTGCATCAATAAATAGAAAGATACAATGACTTATTATTCATGAACAATGTCATAAGAATCGTGAAGAAAAAGGAGTCAAATCCCAAGAGGCCTTGGTCATTAACCAAACAAAAGATCACCACATTCTATCATAAGTCTTTTTAAAAATAAATTTTAACCAACCATTATCAAGGTCTAGAAGTCTAGCTCATTTCATGCCTAATCCATTCTCAATAATAATAATTGTAATAATAATAATAGTAATCTAATTTTAAGGCCATGGCTAAGCCAACACCAAATTTGTGTATGAGATCCCCTTGTTCCTGGGACAAGGGACCCTCCCCTCACAGCGATTTGACAACTAAAGTTTGTAGAGGTGTACATACTCTACCCAGCTCTGGATTTGAACCTATAACCTATTGGGAGGAAACACATGTTCTTAGTAATTAGGCCCACCCAAATTGTACATGTAGTGAACCATACTACTATGACTTGATAATCTGAGGAGAATATGTTCAACTCCAAGGGCCATTATCAATACCTTATAAGACACACAACCATGCGATGGGCCCCCAACCCCAGATCTACACTAGATCAACCTTGATGATCAACCCTAGATCATAAACCTTGGTGAATAATACCTTTGTTTAATTTTACCCAAATTCTATTTTCTCACTACTTCCTTGAGCACTAGTAGAATGTTTATGCTCACAAACCCCCAAATAGCCTTTTAAACTGCACATGGAAGTACCAAGGGATTGAACATATGTATTCAATACAATTTAAAACAAGTATTTCAAATAAAGAAATTTATTTAAATTATAATAATAAAATTTTGAAAAAAAAAAGAGAGCATTTATAATAAAAATAATAATAATAATTTCAAGGTCACAACTTAAGGAGACACCAAAATGGAATATGAGATAACTTGTGATGGTAAAAGAAGTTTTTTTTTCCCGTATAAAAAGAAGAAATGTAAAAAAACATTATAAACTATTTCATTGTCAGTCCTCTGACCTTCATGGGTAGTTGGGTATGCATGCAAGTGCAACCTGTGAATAAATCCAGTGCACATTTTGCCCGTAAAAGGCATCAGCCTAGATCAATCTTTCATTTCATAAGGTTTGATCAGGATCAACAGTTGACCTTTCAAAACCTAATTCTCGGAAATCACTGGATAAGGCACAGGTTTTAGGTCACTACATCAATAACCACCAATCAGTTTTAAAAGAAATGGCTCTGATGCAGCTTGCTATAACAGAACATAATTCAACTGTATGCTACCACAACACTAGAAAATACATTTTTTGCAAGATAAATCGTTGGGAAGTTGTAGCTGGTTTGTACAAAGAGCTACACCCATAAAAATTACAGAGCAGTGTCTAAATTAGACACCGCTACAAGAAAGAATCGTGTTTTGATCCAACTAAAGGCTCTGATTGATCTGATCTTCTATTCCATGCATGGTCACCCTTGTCCATGCTACAGGCCTCAGGTGAGACTGTTAGGGTTGCAGGCTGCTGAAGTTCTATGGGAGACCTGTCAGACTCTCTATAAGTTCCTACCAATATGGTATCACCTCTACCATGCCATGTACCATCTTGTACATTATTCATTTCTAATGTCCTCGCTTCCTGTGCACATATGGAAACCCATAACCATTAGAAACTTCAAAATCAATGACAGGCAAATCTAAAATCCCATGTTTGCACATACCTGACAGAGAGTACAGCATGAACACAATAGATGATGCAAGCAGTCATCCAGGGCTCTATCACTACCCTGCAAGTGTATCAATTAAATTTAGAAAACATTGGTGACGCAAACAATAATACTAAATAGTCAGCAGAATGTACCATAGTCTTTCCAAGCGTATTATGATGGTCACAGTTTTCGAGAGAAGAATAGCACAAACAAGACAAATGCATATTCTTTCCCAACCCTATGCATGACAGTATGATCAGAGAAACAGATGTGCACAAAATGCCAAAGAGAAGATCCACTCTTTTCATTGCTTCCAATAGAAATGTCAGAGTACTGATTGCCTCACATTTGGAAAAGACAAAATCTTATACAAAGCACTCAAAGATATACCTTGATGTTAAACCGCCCCCGAATTTGTGTTCGAAAATACCCAGCATATGCAGCCATTAAGAGAGTGAAAGCAATAGCAAGGTACAGCAAGCTATACAGCTTGGTCACTCCAAAAGCAATGTAACTGGAGAAAGCACATATACCAAGCAGAAAATGGACAAGACCCTGGACAAATGAACTTACATGTCAAAATATAGAGATTATACAAAATTCTACACTATACTTCGCATATATCTTGTTATGTTCACATTTTTTAACTATACCTACTTTGATTTGTTCTTAAATTACTACTGAACTTCCTAATCAGCAAAACATTATCTGAAGCTCAGAGGCTTTTCCAAAGAGTCAAGACTCAAGACTCTGACCATGAAGTTCCAGAACTATAAACTTCTAAGGAACAAAAGAGAGTTCACAGGCTCACACGCCATGGAACTCCGACAATGGTGACTGCACCTACCCTTCTCTCATATACTCTTAGGCAACTTGTTCTAAACATTCTAAACAGTCATCTACATTTTCTCATCAGCAAAACAAGATATAAAGCTCAAGGGAATCTCATAAGCTTTTCCTAAGAGTCAAGGCTATGATAAATGAGTTCTAGAATTATAAACTTCTAGGGAACCAAGAAAACTCACAAGCCATAGAACTCCTACATTGGTGACTATCCCTGCTTTTCTTCAATCCACTTAGGTCACAACTTTTAGCTCTTTCATTGTTGCTTAAATTACAGCGTACTTTTTCATCATTAAAACAATATATGAAGTTCAAAGGCTTTTCCAAAACCTTTGATCCACCAGTTTTGGAATTATAGACCTCTTACGGAAGGTGAGAAACAGAGAGCCAAAACAGAAAAGTTCATTTACATTTTGTCTCCATGGCTCCAAACAGCACAAAAAATAAAATTCTTTACATGAACCCTCCTGGTGGGTTTTAGCCTATCTAAAGGCTGTACTCGTGATATGTCAATATTCAATATAGATATTAAAACTTTGTTCCTTGAACAGTGCAGACATTTTGGATACTCGGTCAATAAAAGAATTGAGGAACGATTTACCTGACCAATGCATGTCCCAAAACCAGCCCTTTGCATGTTCTTTCCAAATGTGAAGAATGGGCAGCTGCAATTACAAAGAAATTATATCAGGATGGTGTTTTCAAATGGAAAGTTGCTCAGGTCATGGATGACAAATCTCAATAATGTGTTCAATTATGCATCTGAGCATCTTGAACCTTCCAACTACTTTTCCTTCCAGCCCCTCAATTAAATGAGAGTTTTTCCAAAACATAAATGGCTTACATAGATACTAGACCTCACATTTTGGAGAAAACTGAAGATATTTATGAATTAGAACCACACAAACTTACGTAAAATAATTTCAATTTAACAAGCTATTTGATCTCCCTGGCATTTATTTTTGGAATTAATAGTGAAAGTTACTTGTAACTCCTACATTTAACTGACCACCCCATTTGCTGTATCCTACAATTTCAATAGCCTTGCAGATAGGACATAAAACACTACCTCAAAACGTGGCATCTTCAAGAAGTTGAAAATTGAAACCTATTTGAAAAGCCCATCAAATTTATAAATTTAATATTTGACCTTGAGTGCTTTTAAAACAAACTGGTAGTTATTTCAGCAAAACTATCAAGGGAACAGACAAATGCATTAAACTGTTAGAAGTTAAACATTTCCAAGACATACAAAAAGTAACTTAAACAACCCACAAAATTGATCCTTTGATTAACCAGTTTAAAAAATTCTTAGATTGTAGTCATTCAATTCCAAAGGCCTTCCAAATAGACTACTGCAATTTGCACAAACAAACAACAATATAAGAAATCTCATCGTCCTTTCAATAAAATTTTCTAATGCCTTGAAAATGGAATGATGAACCTACTCCGTATTAAATAACTTAAATCTCAGCTACATACCTTGTTAGCGCATTGGAGCTCTAAATTGGTAAGAGCTGATGTATTAAGTCAGGTTGGTGGAATCCCAATTTCCAACGACAACGGGAAAAATATTTAGAATGCCAACAACATATCAGTCAATAGACTCTTCTGTAGCTTGGAAAAGGATGTCTCTTAGAAATTCAAGATAACATAAGCAGCATGTTGCAGACTATTGATGATTCAATCATTAAAAAGCCACTGACATTGTTAATCCCGATATTGCCTATCTATCAGATTTTGAGTGTGGTGATGCTAGCTGAATTAATCGCCACCAGGAACATGATTGGGCAAGTTCAGCAAAACAAATTATCAGCTGGCATGCACATTAATGGAGGGGCTGGGATGGAAAGATTATTCCAGGTGGTCATTCTCTCACTTGCTTCCATTCAATCTGGAGAAACAATGAAACCTATCTACTCTCACGAGAAAGGCAGAACGGAGAAATTGGTCTGATCTTTCAAAAGTACATTGAAGGTAGAGTCGAAGCAAGATAGCATGAGGATGAAGCCAACTCCATTGACAAGGAAAGCAAGGAGAGGAAGGAGAGCTTTTACCCAGCCTGAGTCATAGAAACAAAAAAATGGAGACAGAGGATCAATTTGACAATTATACTGAATTGTAGCCAGTAATGTGCAAGCTTTCAAACTATGCCATCTTTGACCGTACTGGGAGAAACTGGATAACTGTAAACATCAAGGAAAACCCCGAGGGAGGAAGAGAATGTCTAGGAGGCAGGTGGCCACTGGTGGTTTTCTCCAGAAAAGCTGAAGCAGATGAAGGCAAGGAGAAATATGTTCAGGGCCTGGACTGGGAGTGTGCAACTAAAGATACTTTGGTGGGTCTTGGGAGTGACTTAACAGGAAACTTGGACATGCTGAAAAAGGAGTTTCATGCAATCTCAAACGGGAGGAAAGGAAAAAGCATCAAAGCTATTGAACCACTAGAGAGGTCTGAAGCAACTGTGAAAGAAAGACCGCAATCATTGGAAAACCACATAGCAAACCGACCATTATTTATAGAGTATATTTTTCACAAGATTGAGATTAGGAAAATGAAAAGCTTCATTAGCAAGGAAATTGAAGTCTGGCTGGCAGCACAGCAGAAGTTCCACCTGCATTCTTCAATTTGATATCATGCTAAACAATCTGGTTTCTGTTCCTTGTTCTAAATATATTCTATGGTCAAATCGTCGGTGTCCAAAGCTAAATTTTTAAGATAATACTTTTGTCGTTAGATGTTTTCCAACTAATCACTTTTGTATGGTTTTAAACTTTTAAAGCATCATATCAGGCCAAGGACTGGTATACAGACCCCAGGACTGAGAGACTTGAGACATTATATGTCTAATAACAGTAGTGTGATAAAAAGGCATCTAGGCTCATATATGCGTAATGAGATAATCTTTTTTGTGAAGCCAAATAAAGGGCTAATTCCTCACTAGCAGGCCCAGTCCTGCTGATCTATATGTGTTTTTCCATTTTCTATATAAATAAAAACTCATTTTCGCCCACCGAGAAAGAACACAAAGAATTGAAACCCCGACCCAGGGCCTAAATAACAACCAAGCGAGAATATATATATATATATATATTATATATATTTCAAGACAATATACTGAGTCTGAGCCAATACAAGTTCCATGCTCCAGCATTAAAGACTGAAGATAAACAGGGCCAGAAAACATACAAAGCTGTCCGCAGAAAAATGTTGCGGTCATCGCAGCAATCCATCAGGTCACCTTCCCACATCCTATGCACTCCTCCACCGGCTTCCCGGTCTGACAACCTCTGAAACTCAAACGACAAGTTTTCACTTTGCATAGCCACGGTTGCACAGAGGACATCAAAATCAAGCACCGGCATTCCCTCACTGGGGGATTCCAAGACACAATCCTGATGACCAACACTAGGCCTCCCATCCTTACAAATCGCAGATCCCCCTTCTTGCAAAACATTAACCACTGCAAACTCGCCTTTGATTTCCCCATCCTGAGATCCTTTGCAGTCTTTCTCGACCTCCATCACTAGAAATTTTTATCAAATAGAAAGGCTGGTGCATAAAGATTTGACCGGCGCTTACAACTCACACTTGCACAAATTTCTATTCAAAGGATTTCCGTAGCAAGGTATAGATATTTTGATATTCCCCGGCCCTTATAACTCAGTCCCCAAAAAAATCCGTTGCAAGGTTTTCTGTGCAAAGCTTAACTGTAAAGATATTTCACCGGCCTTACAACTCACAGTTGCCCAAATTTTCATTCAAAGCTTTTCTTTTCAAAGCTTATAAATGTTTTCTCATATTACCTCTATGCACGGCAAAATGCTACAAATATGCCGCACAAATTTCAGACCAAAGGTTTTCAAAGATTCTATACATTTGATATTATTTGATGCATATAAAAAAAAGTTATACAGATATCTCCGTGAAATTGCACGAGTTCCTATATAAAGCTTTTCTGTACAGACTTTTAGATGTCGCCTGCAATGCCCGTCTTTACAGATATATACGAGCAAATATCATAAATGCATATGCCTAAACAGCCCGCCGAAGTTCGAAGCCCGTTCCACACAGTCCTTTGAGCCTAATAAAAAAACAAAAGCAATCTCCACCGAAAAATAATCACCGACCTTTGTATCACGAAAAAACTCCCTTACCTCATTGAAGAGTTTTAGCGGCTAAATTACTCAAAAGCCGGTACTTAGCGTGATCATTTATCAAATTCCAACGTCTTACCATCGATTGCATGACCAGGGACAAAAGAACACATAAAATGCACTATTATTCGCCGGGAGATGCACCGTTTCTCACCCTGAGACTCTAAATTCTGTGAATCGGCTGCCGTTTTCAATGTATTCGGGGATTCTTGCACGATCTTGAGCTTAAAAATCAGCACTTTAGATGAATTCGATTTTGCCGCAGTTTTTGCCACATAAAAGGCAGATAAAAAGTCCCAGGAATCGGTCCTTAGAGTCGAGGGTTTCGTAGCTCAACGGCTCGTATCGCATCCCGTGAAAACAACATATTTAATTATGACAGAAAAAGATGTTTGTTCGCCCCCGTTTGTCACTTATCTTTAAATAAGTTTCCATGAGTTTTAGCTGAACATAACGGAAGACTGGTGCGGGGTAACCGGGTGGAGCCGGTGAAAGAACAACAGAGTCCAATTTCTACTTATTATAGTCTGCCTTTAATTTCAAGCATGACTGTAACCACATCCAAATGGCCAATGGGAGTGTAGTGTTGGGAAAAAACATGTAATATGAAACAAGAAAGGGAGAGAAACACTGCAGAGTTTGAATTAAAATTGAAGTAGGAGTTCATGATGAAGTAAACTTGGTTTAAAAAAATGGTTAAGTTGTATCTTTATTTTCATATTTAATTTTATTTTATATATATATATATATATTTAATATATAGGTAATATATAGTTTAAGTTATATGTTTGTAAAGAATTTTTTTTATTTGATAAAGAGGTATTTTTTTTAATGGGGAAAGACAAAGAAATAGTTTAATAATGTTTAATTTATTTAATAAAAATAAAAGATACATTTTTAAATAGTTACTAAATTGTTTAAGTGATATTTTTTTTTAAATAATGTTATAAATATATTTACAAATAAATTATTATAATTATTTTATTATTACTAAATAAAAAATTGTATTTTAAAAATTATTTATAAAAATAACTTAAAATACTAATATATTAAATGATTGATAAAGGTGGATAAGGCAAGATCCATGTTATTTGATAGTAAATCTATTACAAAATTAAATTAATATTGTAATTTATTAAATAATTGATAAATGTGGATAAAGTAAGATCTATGTTATTTGATAGTAAATACATGTATCGATCATGTGAAGCAAATTAAATTCTCCAAACACTTTTATAATTGGTTAGATAATTATATTAAATAAATGTGAAAAGAAAAATGTGGATACTACAAGATCTATGTTATTTGACAGTAACCTTTGTTTTGCAGATGAACCATATTAGATGGTTCCAAAAGTCGATCAACAACTTATGATGTAACCTTTGTCTTGTGGATGAACCATATTAGATAATGGATAAGGCAAGTTCCATGTTATTTGATAGTAAACCCATTACAAAAATAAACTAAATAATTGACAAAAGTGGATAAAGCAAGATCCATGTTATTTGATAGTAAACACATGTACGATCATGTGAAATAGATCAAACTCTCCAAACACTCACCTCATTTGCTATTTTATAATCGGTTATATAATCATATTAAATAAATGTGAAAAGAAAAATGTGGATATCACAAGATCTATGTTATTCGATAGTAACCTTTGTCTTGCAGATGAACCATATTAGATGGTTCCAAACATAGATCAACAACTTATGATGTAATTAATCCCAAAGACATTATCAAAATCAATATAGATTACAAAAGTCTTAAATCAGATGAAAACATTTACAAATCATGTAAAATCAAGTAAAAAATATTTACAAATCCTCTAAACTAGATCAAAATCTCCAAACACTTACCTCACGCATTTGGTATTAATAATAAATTATATAATCATATTAAATAAATAAATAAATAAAGTAAATATCTTTAATTTAAATAAAT